>CAMRHE010001305.1:0-137605 GCA_947044405.1 Leptodactylus fallax
TTTGAGATATTAATACCTTTTAAAGCTTGAAAACATCCATATCATTATCAATGCCATCTATTGATAGAAGAGGAAAAGTCTGAGAAGTTAAGCACTGTACTTTATTGTACATTTTTTTTAGCTGTACAAAAGGGCTATTTACAACAGAAACGTGTATAATACAGAGGCGTTCCAAAAAAAAATTTTTTTTTTTAAGCAGCATAATACTTTTGAGATGATAAAAAGGCTTCCTTCCAATATATATCAAAAAATCTTTACATTAAAAAGTAAAAATATCCTTATTTTACAGTTTTTAAGAATTCATTTCCAGTATTCATTTAGCTATTGCAGTCAAATGGGCATTCCAAAGGTCAGCATCACCATCTGAATGGCTTTCAGGGGATCAACCACTTCCCGCATGTTGTCTTTTCTTAGCACCCAGTCAGGTTTTATTCTGTTAAGAGATTTGCAAGAACATTTTAAAGTTGGTATGACACTGACTTTTTTTAAACAAAATAATGACAATGATGCTCATAGTGCTATTATTCGTACATGAGCAGAGGACATTCAAAACTGTCAGGGAATTAATGTGAAAAAGGTTTTTTATTTTTAAATGCACTGGTGACAAAAAAATTATTGTTGCATACAGTCATACTCGCCCCACTGACTGACCAAGACTTTCGTGTGTGTCAAAAGGGAACAGAAGGAAGTCTAGATTTTTAATCCACAACCAGGCAAATTTTCACAAGTTTAACAATTTAAGGCCTAGGGTAAAAATCTGCAGCAAATCTGCAACATCTAAGCATGATATCTAACAAAACACACGTTTTAGTGTGGTTTTTGTTGCCTCAGACTTCAAGCACTCAATTGCAGATGTTCTATGACAAAAAAAATGCCTGATGTATGCTTCTGGTTTGAATGCATCCTTAAAGGAACACACTGGGTATAACATATAGTGTAGGACCAGAGGACACTGCATCAAAGACAATCCCAGTTGTCAGCACCCCCTTAAAAGGGAGCCCATCACCATGAAAATGCAGTAATCTGCAGCTATCATGTTATAGAACAGGGGGGCTGAGAAGATTGATATTTAGTTCTTTCTATGCTTGGAAGGAGTAATTGAGTCCAGTGGGCGGTCTCAACTATGATTGTGCCTACAGAGATAACTGTTAATTACTGATAGCCACGCCCACTGGACTCAACTACTCCTTCCAAGCATAGAAAGAACAAAGAAATAAATGGATAAATGAAAAGTTATACTGAATCTTTTTCCACAAAACTATGTATCAATCTGCTCAGCACCTCCTGCTCTATAGCATGGCACCTGCAGAATACACAGCATTTTCATTGTGACAGATTCCTTTTAAGCCTTGCACTATACCTACCACAGTATCAGCTTTGTCCATGTCCTTAAGACTAACCCTATGGTGAAATCAAACCCTCTTTGTAACAGTCCAGATATAGGGTTTATACTACAATACACTAGAGGACAAATTTCCTTGGTGTGTGTGAACAGTAGTCAGCGGGGGAATTTAAAAGGTAACCTACCAACTCCAAATTCACTTCTAATCGATTCTATATCCATGTGCTGTTTTAGGGGCTGTTAGTGGCATAACAAATATACATTCTGTGTGTCAAAGTGCATTCTTGCTTCTGAGAAAGACAATTTTAAATCTAAATGCAAAATAATTTTTTGGTTCACCCAGGGTGTGGCCACATTTACTACAGCAACCCTTTCAGTCTGTGGTTGATACAGATTTTTCAGGATATAATTTGATACCCTATATATTAGTCTAGAAACTCTTGAATTGCCTAAAGAGCATGGGGGCCTTCTGTTCCCAAAACCCTGGCTATATTTACCTGTGCAAGTGCAGCACCTCAGAGGATGAGCCACAGACATTCCCAATTTGGCTGCGGGTAATCTGATCGGGTCTGTAATAGGAACGCCTTCTCTCTTGGAGACACTGGAGGGTCACCAATACCCTACCTTTTAGCTCATTCATAACAGCTGGGTTAAGCAAAGGGAACACTGGGCCTGACAGGATACATCTCTTACTCGCCGATTTGGGATAATGTGCACTATCCAGAATGGCTACTCAGGACGGGGGTACTAGTGGTACCATATCTATGTATTACAGCTGCCTACTAAGAGCAGTTCTAAATGCCCCAGCCCCTTTCCTTGGGTAATAAATGGTTAGATGATGCAAACTCCATGCTGATGAAATTTGGAGTGATGTTTTGGAGGCCGTGCCTAATGTAACTAAGTGAAGTGTATTGAGTCTCCCAGGTGTTCCTCCCTAAGACTGTATGAAACCCCGTGTTTTGTTTAAAAATATTGAAATAAAGTTGATTTTCTTGCCAGCAAGATGTGTGTCAAAGTGATACATTTATCAGGCCACTAACAGCCCCTACATCATGTACATGGTTTAGAAGCAGTTTTGGTGGTAGCAGACTCCCTTCCATATAAAACCAATATAAACAGATGGGCCATACCTTGAAACTATTCTTGTGCGCACTGGTGTTGCTTGTAATGAGATGTTCCCAAGATTCTGAGAACTGTTCATTAGTTGTTGTCTTATACTCCTTGCAGTGTCCATCTTGTGTTTTCTTGCAGTTAATTTGTAAATGCTACAGATGCGATCTACTGCTTTAGGTATGGCACGGATTTCCTGAGGAGAAACACAGCTCAGTGAATTAACAATAGAAAAAGGTTAGCCATATTTCTATGGTGGATGTAAAAAGGCAAACTCCTTAGAATATACAAAAAAAAAAAATCTACATTCAGGTATACAGTGGTATTATATGTTGCAGAAGGCATTACGCTAGTGCGATCCATACCCTCTGCCCTCTCACAGAGCAGCTGCATCATGTGAACTCAATAGAAATCACTTTACATCAAGCACTTACCCGAGCTCTCTGAGAGTTCAGTGCAAAGATGGCTAGGAGACAGCAAGTCTTTGTGAAAATGCTGCCCCCTTTATCAGATACTTTGTCTCCAGCTTTCTCCCTGTAGATCTGCATCAAATCAAGAAGAATATCCACAGAATTCTCTACTTCGTAGACTGCAGATACCGTTCTTTCATACTGCAGATAAAGTGAAAACAGATTTCCAAGTTAGGGCTTTGTAAACATGATCGTATGGAAAATCTATGAAACACACAGTCCAATAAGGGGAAAAAACATTGTAGAAATGGGCATAAAGTATACCTCCAATTACATAGAAGAACGATTATAGTGAAGGAGTGTGCACAATAATATCTTGTACTGTGGCCTGCTCATCTCTGTGTTTGGAAACATATTGTCCTGCTCTGTCTCCTAGGCTCTAATATCCAGTACAGTAGAAAGCACTGTACAACCACATTACATCCTACAGCACTGGCTCCCTTACTTAGGAGGCAGAACAGGATGTTCTATCACCTAGTACATAAATGTAAGTAGGCTGCAGCACGGACCGCAGCCCAACCATGCCATTTAGAAAGATCATCTGCAAAGCCAGAAACTTAGAGAAACAATTACTGAGCACACTCCTGCACTATGATCATTTCTCTACATAACTGGAGGTACACAAGGGTGATAGGAACCTCACTGATCTCTGGAATAAAGGAGCAGTGGCACTTTGACAATGACTGGATTTTTGTGGGTTACCCGTGAGCAGCAGCTCATGTTCTTTTTAGAGCACACCCTGACGCTTTCAAGGCAGCCTATAGGGTTGGCAGTGTCCAGGACCACATCTTTTCATTCATCCCCGCAACCAATTGGGGTCTCAGCATCCAATAAAGATGCCGGACATCTTACTAGGGAGACTGAAATTTCTAGGTTGTAACAGTGACACTAGTACAGCAAATATTAACCCACAATTGTAGGGCAGATTGTCAATATATCTGTGATAGTGTTCTAACAGAAATACATTATAAATATGGCTTCTGAGCGCATGTACAAATGTAGCACTGTTTAACATGACTGACAGATCACATTAGCCAGGGATCGCTTTCCTACCTGCCTTCTACAATAAAAACATTGGCGGCAGTGTGAAGCTGGATAAAGCCATAGCGGAGCCATCGGCTATGGTCTATCCTTACGCTTTGACACTATGATGTCATAGTACATGGATAGTAACATAGGTGGCACTGGTTGAAGAGTCTTTAGTGGTGATGATGAAGCTGCCGCCGCTACTACTGGCGGTGGCCCCCACTCTGAATCAGTCCTTTGAATTTAGCGCCAAAGCCGGAGTTTTGGCTCTAAATTCAAATCGACCAATCACAGAAGAGCTGCTGCCGCTATTGAGGCAGCCGCTCTCTTGTGATTGGTCCATCTGAATTTAGAGTCAAATTATCTATTCATAGTGGGGCCACCACCGACAACTTCACTACTTTTTTTTTTTGTTTTATCCGCTGGTCACCAATGTTAGTTACAATCCCAGTACTATGAAATCAGTGTCAAAGTACAGGGATAGCAGAGCCACCACTACAACCCTGCTATGATTTTATGCAGCTTTACATTGCTGACAATGATTTTTTTTTTTTTTTTTTTTTTTAAATTGCAGAAGGAAGTGGGGAAAGGTGCTGGCCATCAATTCAAGTCCTCCAACACTTTTCCACTTCTAACTGTTTAGTATTCTGGTGGACGCTGAACTGGAGGAGAGAATAGTGCACACTTTGTATAGTGCATCAGTATTACCAACCCCACCCTTTGTTCTAGTTCACACAATAAAACTTACCTTTGATAGGTTTAGCAGGACCTGAATAGACAGCTTAATCACTTCCATGCAGGGAATGCTTCGGTTGCAGCTACGAATTAGGGTAAATATGGTCTTTACAGCTCCACTTTGTGCCATCCTTTCACAGCATACAGAGGACAGTCTGGTGGCAACCTCTACAGACAGGATGTAAGGGTTACAGGGTGCCAAGAAAATATTTAAGCCTATACATCTTGTTGGAAAGTATAATCTCACCGAGATGCTGAAGAGCTGCCAGAATAAAGGAGAGGTGCTTGTAGGTCAGCAGGTAATTCAGTGCAACCAATGTTCTGTTACACAGTTTATCTTCATCTTTTATTTGTTCATTTACTTTTTGTAGACGCATCCGTAACTTTTTCACTGCTTTGGTATCATGTGCTTTCCTCCACTGATGACCTCTCCAGAGAGCCTACCAGTAAAATGAGAAAAAATTATTATTGATGCGTCATTTGCAGGTCATGGAAATAAAACTAAATTAGCCCCTAGTTTAGACTACAGCGAACTAATCTAAAATGTGATAATCCTGCACAGAACTACAGTATATGTTGTTGTGTGTCCATTTGATAATCCAGTATATTGTGACCTAGTAAAAGCTTACAGGTAACTGAGTTTTTGAGGTAATTTATTTACCTTTGAATATGTTTTGATAAAATGTCCTCCACAAAGTCTGCCTATAAGTATATATACTGTACATGAATAGGTAGTGAATAATGAGATTCATACATCCTTATACATGAAGTACGTACCTGGAACTTTATGATTCCACTCATGATTTTAGTATGTTTCCTGCGCTGAAGGAAAATCCGGAAGTTTCTCTGGATTTTAATGGCAGCTTCATGACGACGCTGAAACAACGCTCGCGTTGCCCGCTGCAGAGTGACAATTTTATTCCGTGTGTTGTGGTATTCCCTTTGCTGTACTCTTGAACGATACCACCTCTGCAAAAACAACCAGGACCAGAAGATCATTTTACTCGCCTCTTACAAACTTTGTGCAGGCACCAACTTAGAACTAAAACTGTACAAATAACAGAACAATGTCCACTTTGGCTACCTTCAGTATACTGGAGCTTCAGGATGTCTACATACAGTACATACCTGAATGTAAATCACATAGGTAATTTGTTTCTGTGCTTTTTTGAGAACCAGGTGATTTCGGAAAAATCTCTGAATCCTCAAAGCACATAGATGGAGATAAACAGCAGAAGTGAATCTCAGAAGTTGCCTCTCTCGATTTAGACGTGCAAGCTGCAAGATAAAGGTGTTAAAACAAAATATGAACTAATAGCTGAAAAAGCCAGTGGTAGATAATGCTTGTGAACAAACATGTGTGCAAGAATACATCAATTACACTGGGTGTTTTCTTATGTTGGAGAGAGTCTTTTGGACATCTCGTGCTCCAGTCCCGATAGTGACTGCTACCTCTACACCCCTTATACCCCTGATACAGTCTTTGAATTAATTAATAATATACAGATAGCTTGTGAACTCCCTCTAGTGGTGGTGTAAGACAGACAGAATGTGGGGGTTAAATTTATAACAATGCATGGATTTTAAAGCTCTGTATCAGAAAACCAGAACACCAACCACCATAAAGATTAAACCCAAAAAACAAAGTGATGTCCACCCTAAAATACAGTTTTAAGCACTTAATAGAAATTAGAAAAAAAGCCAATACCAAAACCCTTTCAATAGGACTTTATGATGAGTACTTTCTATGAAGTATAATTCGCTCTACAAACTGCATTTGCTATAGTCACCTGGTTTCTGACCAGCCAGCCTCTGGCACAGGCCTGCAGTCTGATGACAGAATTCTTCAGTTGCATGTAATGAAGGCGCTCACATCTTCCCTGTTTCAAGGTCCTAAAGCGCTGCTGTAGTGTCACTGCTGCACCTTTCAACCTGAGGAACTGCTGCCGATGCCAGAATCCTCTGAATGCTGCTTGTATGACACAAGCTGCACGCTGCTTCTGAAGACAATAAAACCAGGATGCCAGTTATGGATAGAAACATTGTGCGGTACATAGTTCTATACGGGTCTACTGAAATTAAATTATACAAGACTGCTCTTTAGAAACATGGCTGTCACCCTGATGTAATACAGATCTGTGGATATACCTGCATTCTGAACATCCTTAAAGAGAACAACATTATCAGATATTTATGGCATATCCTGTGGATAAGCCATAAATGTCCATATGGGAATGCCACATTAAGCATATAGTACTTGGGCTCAAGTCACATCACATTTAGCTACTTTTATACCATTGCATATGTCTGCCCAAGTCTGAACAGTAGAAGTTTCATGTTGTATGCAGTTTTATTAAAGGGGAGTCTATCACCAGAACCCAACATATCAACCCAGTTTCATACATAGGTTAAGGTCACATGACTATCGGTATTTTCCCCCTTGTAAATGTAGTAAATACACCAGGAGAATCTTTAGGTTATGTTCACTTGCCGCCTTATATTCGCCCACGGTCTAGCCCCAACAGGATGCTGATGCAGAGCATCAGCACTCCATCACGGCTTTCCTCTGCTGATCAGGCCCACACAAAATGGCCTAGCCAGCAGGGAGTCTCAAGCAGGGAGCAGGGAGTCTGCGGCAAGATCAAGCAGAACGCTTATTTTTTCCGCGTCTTGCTGCGATCTCTGCCTCCTATTGAAAACAATGGGAAGCAGATACCGGACAGAATCCGTAAGCAAATTCCGCCGTGTGAACATCCCCTTAGACATACTGGGCAAACAGGCATCCAAACAAAAGGAAAAAAAAAACACCTTTTGATTTGATGTCTGTTTGCCTAGTATGTACAAAGTCTGTATACAGTACGTCCAGAGATTCTCCTTTACAATTGGATTGATTTTTGAATTTTTTATTTTTTTTTTTTTTAAGATGACCGTGTTCTTCATTGAAATGAGTCACTCCCAGGGTACAGTTTTTTTTCTCACTTTAATAGTAACCTCCATTTGCATCCAAGCTATGTACGCAAAGATGCCACTTTCTTTAAATCTGCCACTTTGAAAATGCTGCAGGCATGGTATAGAGCAGGAGGAAGAGAGATAAAGTTTTGTAGGACAAAGATTTAGTGTAATGTATTGTTCTATCTCTACTCATAGGAGTCCAGTGGGTGGTCTACTTTGTGGTTGACAGTTATCTCTGCAAGCACACACAGTAATTGACAGCCTTTACTGTATAAAGCTGTGTTCACATGGAGGAATTTGTCGCGGAATTGGGGACGGATTTCGCCCCCAAATCCGGGGCACATTCCTCTCGGAATTCACCTCCCATTTTTCATTGGGAGGCAGAGATCGCAGCAGGACGCGGAAAAAAGAAGCATCCTGCTCGATCTTGCCGCGGCTGATTCAGCTGTGGAGTCCATGGCTCCAGACTCCCTGCTGATTAGGCCCATTCATCCGGGCCTAATCAGCACGGGATGCTGCGACGGAATGCCGATGCACTGCATAAGCATCCTGTTGTGGCTGGACCGCGGTGGAAAATGAAGAGGAATTCCACTTCATTTTCCGGCGTGTGAACATACCCTAAGTGTTACACAGATATCTGTCAAACGCTGGGTAGACTTCCCAATTGACTACTAAAGGAATAAAATGCAAGTTACACTGAATCTTTATTTACACTACTATATAGCTCCTCCTGCCCCAGTAACATGCTAACCAGTACTGCATCTTCAACATAGCAAATTCTCAAACATGTGTATTTTTGTTTGTACAATACTCCTTATAGTCAATTTTTCTTGTATTCCATACAAGTCAAGGTCTGGTGTCCTATCTGCAGTGCAAATATAATGTGAGCAAACATACCTTGTAAATCTCTTTTCTGACAACATATCCTCTGTATACAGATTGAAGTTTGGTTGCAGCCGCTTGTTTCTGCAGAAACTCTCTGTGGATATTCCTTGAAACAAGAGTCTCGCGCCATCTCCTCTGAATGCACAAAGCAGCCTTTCTGGTTTGTATAAACCTAACACCGTAGACAGAAACATAGTATATTACTATCAACGTGCCCTTTAATCTGCTCTAATCATGAAATATCTTTATTGCGCCCCTATATATTACCATAAAACACAAACCCCACTGTGTGTGAAGTCATTCATGTACATTGACAGCAGCCACTTACCTTGCCCGTTCCTGCTTGGCTCTCACACATCTCTGCAGATTCTCTACAGTCCTGATGAGGGTAATGTAGTTTTTACGGATCGTGCAGGATCTGTAAAACCGCTGGATCACACAGGCAGCTCTCTCCCTCTTTAATAACACCCTGGTTTGTGACCCTCTGCAAGCAGCCTGAATTGTGAAGAAATAATTTAATAATTTAATTAATAATAATTAAAGAGGACCTGTCACCAAGTACAAAATGACATACAGGTGCATCTCAATAAAGAATATTTTTGAAACATTCACTTCAGTAATACAATTCATAATCAGCGTCTTCCATGATTGTGTGTCCTACTGAACCAGACTGAGGACCATTTAAAGGCTTAGGAAACCTTGGCAGGTGACACACTGAATTTACAATACTGAACTTTTTTACAATATTCTAATTTTCTTAGATTTTGGTTTTCATTAGCTGTAATCCATAATCAACTGCCGTGTACCCTGAGCAATTTATTTATTTATTTTTTTTAAGTCTGTCCACCTGCTAAAGAGAGGTCCTCTGGTAGGCTATATATAGGTTAGTTCTTATTCTCCAAGTGGGCGTGAACCTTTTGTTTTTCTTAGAGAAAATAAAAAGGTTAAAAGGGATTATCTTTTTTTTTTTTTTTTTTTTTTTAAGATTGATGGCCTATCTTCAGGATAACCTATCAATATCAGATCAGAGGGGGTCCGACGCCTGGGACCCCCACAGATCACTGGTACAAAGGCAGCGAGACTCTCTTACTGCAAATAATGCAATAATATGACACCTATGGTAAAATATAAGAATATGGCAAGAAATGTCATGGATACAATATTCTTTAATACTCTATTACAAATTGCTCCATGGCATCCCTCACTATAAACTTTGTGCCCACTTCAGACACCTTCACCTCCTCTGATACAAACATATCTGTGTAGCCTCAGGATGTGTACCAGCCTCTTGGAATGATTACCTATAGGAAATATTTCCCCTTCTCCTCAAAATAAGAAGAAACCCTCCTCTTCTATGTGAAGTGTAAAGTAATACCTGTAGAACAACAGCGGCTGCTCGGAGCCTCATGAAATAGTGATGATGCAGTATTTGGAGACGGTGTGCACGGTATCTTTGTTGTATTATTACTGCAGCCTGTTTATACTGGAAGAAAATATCTCTCTGCACATATCTACGCCAATGCGCCTGTAGATGAAACAAAAATTAAACAAATCTTTGTTTAAAAAAGCCAAAACCATGATACATGCTCCAGCACTAAAGCTGCTATCACAATATGACCGGCCCAATAGGCTATTACACCGAAAAGCACAAACCTGTAGGTATTACAATAAGAATTTTAAATTTATTGTTTACTTTGCTTTCCTTGGCCTCATTACTGCGTGTAAGTCTCCATTCACTTTATCCACAGAACTCCCATTTGGTGCGTTTAGCTCCTATGCAGACTAATGCATTTCCATGGCTACATACAAACCCGAAGTAGCTACAGTATAGCCTTACTGCCTTTCATCCGTCACTTATATCTTGCTATTGTTTAGCAAAAAGTAGGGACAGGGGATACAAGATTGTGAGGTCAGACTACAACTAACAAGGTTTTGCGTATAGTCTAACGCTGGAGACACACAGCTCTATATAGGATCTGAAGACATTAAATGGGAAAATGTAAATGAAGTAAATTTACCAAGTTACCTCATTTTTATTTTATATGGATTGCTGCAATTTTTTTTTTCTGGAAGTGAGGACACTCAAATTCTACAATAAATGTATAATGCATTGTTAAAGTACATATAGTGTCCTTTCCAGCTGGCATATTTCTTCCACTTCCAAGCCCCCTCCTCATTCTTGTGAAATGGTGACCAGCTTCTCAGACTACTCTGTGCATACTGTGTTTTGGTAGTGCGAGGCACCTCTTCAGCTCTTGGGTAGACCAGCGGGATTGTCTCAAGACTACCCAAGTACAGTATGCATTGAGTAGTCAGAGAAGCTGGTTACCATTTTACAGCAATAAAGAGGGGAACTGTTGGAAGATCACCGGTTATATTATTTTTATACATTATTCATTTATTGTGAATTGCTTTAAATAAGGTTTTTATAAGACAAATAGGTTAGGCTATGGATACACACCTGAATAAGTATTGCAGCACACCGAGCCTTCATGAACCTCCTTTGCGCAGAAACTGTTCGTACCACTGACTGCAGATAGATCACTCGCCTCCTAAACTCCAGGTATTCCATTCTTTGCTGCCTCATAATGATAAGAGATCTGTACCAGGTCTGAAGGACAACCGCAGCTGATCTCTGCTTATGATACAGTTTCTTCATTCTGTGCATCCTGTAGAAGGACTGCAACTTTACAGCAGATTTTCTGAGCAGCAAAAACCTTCTCCGACTCACAACCATACGTAGATAAGCCTGCATGTTTCTCGCAGCTTTTTCTTGGTTTACAATCCTGCGTGCTAGCAGGCCTCTGAAAGCAGACTGGATAACTATAGCAGATGCCCTCATTGATAGATACTGGGCTCTCTGCAGACGAGTTTGGCGACATCTTCTGAACCACTTTTGTATACAGAACGCAGATCTTTCCTCTTCTTGAAGTCTTTTCTTAACCAGATAGCTTCTGAAGGTAGCTTGGATAAGCACCACTGCAGACTTGATCTGTAAGAAGGCTTTTCTGTTCTGATGCTTCTTCCACGCAGCCTGGATTATTAGTGCAGCTTTTGTCCTCCGAGATTCTTCTCTCTTCTTCATAGTACGGAAGGCTGACTGTATGCACGCTGCAGCTTTCCTTAGAGCAGTAAACTTCATGACTGCTTCATTCCTCAACAAGTTTGCTCTAAAGCGCAACTGTATTGTTCTTGCTGCTTGTTGCAGGGCTATATAGGATTTACGCTGTTTGTACATACGATAAGATGCTTGGATCAATGCTGCTGCTCGGTTTTCCTGCTTGAGTCTCTCTCTGGCTTTATATGCCCTCCATGTGGATTGGATACAAGCTGCAGCTTTGTGAGATGATAGAAAATTTGCCTGTTCAGATCTGGATAGAATCAACGCTCTGTATCTCCTCTGGAGACAAATTGTTGCAGACCTTAGTCTTAAGTACTTCTTTTTCTGCAGATAGGCTTTAACACACTTTTGGATGTTCGTGGCTGCATGATGCATTCTTTTAAGTTGTTTTCTTACTATTGCTCCCCTAAAGGCTGCTTGAAGCAATATAGCAGATTTTCTGGTGGTTTGATACAGATGCAAATCTTGGTCCCTTGCCCTTTTTTCTCTGTATCGCTGCTGTATAACTCTGGTGGCTTTCATCAGGCTTTTAAAGTAGCTGTGATGTACATACATGCGATAACTGGACTGGATTATAGTGGCAGCTTTATTCATGGCCTTTATACTTTGTCGCACTTTCATTCCCCTAAACCCTGCCTGAATAATGATGGTTGAGCTGTATAATTTTAGAAATTGCCCTCGTATCTGTCTACATTTTACAACCGTGCGGTACCACATCTGAATCTTACAGACGGCCTCATGCTGAGCCCTATACAAAACTAGGGTTCTGTGCATCCTGAACCAAGCTTGTATTCTGGTGGCCATTTTGTGCTTCAGATCAAGGTCTTTTCTTACTTTGTATCCTCTGTATGAAGCCTGAATGCAAGATGCAGCATTTCGCATTGACCGATAGAACCGATAATCCAGTCGTGCCCTAACATTTGCTCTATATATTCTCTGAACACGAATGGTTGCTTTTTTTAATGCAAGGTACTGCTTGTGTTCAATGTATCTTCTAAATTGGCTCTGGATGAGTATGGCTGATCTTTTCTGGTTTCTTAGCTCTTTTCTGACCTGCCAGCCTCTGTAAGCGGCTTGGATACAGATGGTGGCATCTCTTATAAAAGAGTAACGCAAAACTTCAAAGTCCATCATCTTCTTAGCCCGGTATCTTTGCTGCATTACACATACTGCCCATTGAATTTTTTTATAGCGATGTTTGCATTCATACATCCTGTATGCTGCCTGGATTTTAGAAGCAGCTTGGTGCATTTTAATTATTTCCTGCCTCACCTTAGCACCCCGGGAAGCAGCCTGAAGTTTAATGGTAGATTCACGTAGTTTTAAGAATGCCTTTCTCTCGAATAAACCAGACTGATATGCTCTGTAAAAACGCTGTATGGTGACCGATGCAGTTTTCAGGTTTTGATACTCAGCTTGTGCCTTATGCATTTTGAACACTGCTTGGATGACGGAGGCAGCAGAGTGCATGCTCTGCAGATTCTCTCTCACTCTAAACCCCCTGTATGCAGCTTGTAAAACAAGGGCCGCTTTTCTTATTTTGATGAACTCTTGTCTATGATGGTCACCAAGCCTTTTTAATTTATATCTTTTCTGAACAACTATGGCTGCATTTCTCAGAGTTAGAAACTTGCGTCTTTCTATAGATGACTTGAGAGCTCTCTGAATCACCCGGGCAGCTTTGCATTTCGCCTTGAATTCACGCTGCTGCTTCATTGTACGGAAAGATGACTGGATGCATAAGGCAGCACGTCTCAGATCATGGTACAGCATCATCTGTTTATTTCTCTCCTGAGACGCACGGTAGCGCTGCTGAACTGGTATAGTGACCTTTCTTAGTTTAATAAAATAACATCGCTGTTTGAACATTCGATATCCTGACTGTATCACAGTTGCAGCCATGTGCATGCGACCAATCTGCTTCCTGAGGCTTCTTCCTCTCCATACTGCCTGAATAGTGCATGCAGATTTTTTAAGGTTACGATACTGATTCTGCACCACTCTAGCTAGAAGCACTGCTCTGTATTGTTGCTGGATCACAACAGCCGCCTGCCTCAGTTTCTGATATTCTACCCTCTGTCTGTGCATTCTAAAGACTGCCTGGATGAAGGTTACAGACTTGCGCATCAAAATTAGTCTTTGCCGTGTCTTCACCCCTCTGTAGATAGACTGAAGTTTGATTACACCCATTCTAAAATGAACATATTGTACTCTCTGCATCCGAGTAGCTATTGTGGTGCGGTACCACCTCTGTATCGTGATTGCACTCATCCTTAACTTAAGGTACTGTTTTCTGACTATGTAGGAACGGTAATGGGTCTGAATACTGCAGGCTGCTTTATGAGTATCCAAAATATTCTTCCTGGTCTTCCACCCTCTATATGCAGCTTGAAGGACTATAGCAGCTGCTTTCAGTTTCAGATAGTGGGATCGTTCACGCTTCTGAAAAAAGTAAGCTCTGCAGCGACTCTGAAGGAGCTCAGTAGACCGCTTTATGATCTTATACTTTCTTTGGCAAACATACATTCTGTAATATGACTGGATTAGACTGGCTGCTCTGTGCAACCTCAAAAGTTCCTTCCTAACTTTTCTGCCCCTCCATATAGCTTGCATTTTTCTAACTATCAGGCACATATGAAGATATTTTTGCCTTTCCTTTCTCCCAGTCTGTACAGCCCGGTAGTGCTGCTGGATAGTTATTGTTGCCTTCTTTATTTCTGCAAACCTTTTTTGAGCAAGCATCCTTCTGAAGGCAGACTGAAGAACAGTTGCAGCAGTATTCTGCTTGTGAAGTTGCCGCCTCACTTTGAAGCCACGGTAGCCAGCTTGAAGTACAGCAATCGCCTTCTTAGATTTCATGAAATTTTCCATTTCTCTCTTCTTCTGTTTTTGACCTCTGTACCAACTCTGAATAGTCAGTGCAGATTGTCGCATTTTCAGGTAGCGCTTCCTTGCAATGTAACATTGATAATTGGATTGAATGACAATTGCTGCAGCATGCTGAATTCTCAGTCTTTTACGCTGCATGTGCCCACGGTAGGCTGCTTCTAATAGAATAGCAGACTGTTTCGTTAACAGGAAAGTTTTCCTATGAAGCATAAAATCCATGTGTGCCCGAAATCTCCTCTGAATCACCACAGCAGCTCTGCAAATTGTTAGATACGACTTTCTTGCCTTGTGCATTCTGTAGCAAGCTTGCAGTGTTCTTGCAGCATTATTCCACTCTTTCATCTGCTTTCTCACCAGATATCCTCGCACAACAGCTTGCATTTTAACACAGGCTGCCCTTTTTCTGAAGAAAGATTCTCGCTCTTTAAGCATCAAGTTGTTAGTGCGAATCAGTCTTTGCATAAAGATCACGGTCCTCTTCAGAATAAGATAACGCTTTCTTTCCAGCCTCATTTTAAACAGGGACTGTATCTTTACTGCAGTTGCCTGCAGAGTCCGGTATTTGCGTCGATCCTTAAGCATGCGATACTGTGACTGAATTGCTATGGCTGCATTTGTCTTGGAGACCAGCTTGCGCTCTTGCCATCTCCTGTAGGCTTTCTGAAGCACTAATGCAGCTTCATTTTGTCTTTTAATCTTAACATGTTTCCATCGCCTGTAAGCAGACTGGATGACAGCAGCTGCTGACTTTAGTTGGAGATAGTGGTTACGCTCCTTTGTAGCCAATAACCAAGAGCGCATGTGAGCTTGAATGGTTCTTACAGCACACACTGTCCTTTTGTATGAAGCAACAGCAATCTTTGATCTGACTCTTGCTTGCATAAGAACAACATATACGTTTAAGGATCTGTAGTATTTCAAAGCAGCAAAACCTCTCCAATGTTTCTGTAAAGCAAAAGGAAAATGGACTCAGTTATGCTAACAGAACTTTCCTAGCCAATGGTTTTCAGTTTTTAACAACTAGCAAATCAGACAATGTATAACTTCCATTTTATTTTATTGTTTGCTGTTGTTTAGGAGGGTGTTTGGTGAACATTTTTGTAATATACTTTAGGTAGCCTAACTTCTATTTAATAGAAAACAGACTAAAATTCTCCCTTGGAGTCATCTAAGTGAGTTATTAAGGAAAATCTGTACACATTTGTATCGTGAATATGTAGCGTTTGCAAAGAAGAGGGGGGGGGGGTTATTTCAAATGTCCTGGTGCTATATTACCTAGAATTCTCAGCTTTCATACAATACCACGATTGCTGTACAGACCTTAAATAGCTAGTGCTGCAATCCTATGATACCAAAACTGTTTTCTAGGTTTTATAAAACCAGAAGTAGTCATTTGTAATGACCATGCATCATGCTATAACTATACATGCTGCATTAAGCTCAGGTGTAAAGGACAGACTCTTCCCTGGCAATGGTTACATCACTGATAATAGGAACATTACCACCTGTTTTCTATTAAAAAGTTAGATAAGTTAATTAAATAGGTTGTCCAGGCACATTTTTTTTTTTATATTTTAAATATGCGGGGGGAGGAAAAAAAAAAAAACAACAAAAACTCAAATCATACTCACTTGTTCCCGGTGCTCCGGAACCCTCCCAGCATGGTCCGTTCCATCTGCTCGGGCATCTTCTCAAAGTGAAACTGCTCACTGGCTGTGACATCCCAGATCCCTTCCGCTGATTGGCCTCAGTGATCACGTGACCGATGAGGCAAATCAGCGGCCTCAGGATGTTACAGGTAGTGACATCATATGCCCTTGGCTGAGGCCGCTCATTGGCCTCAGCTGTCACGTGTGGCGGGGATTTCCACCGGAAGATAAGAGATTGAGAGGAGTGGACCACACTGAGAGGCACTGGAGCACTGTGGAAAGGAGAGTGATTTTTTTGTTTTTTCACTGCCCCCATCCGATTTAAAAAATAAACTTTTCTTCCATTTTTGCCTGGACAACCCTTTTAAGTAAATTATAAAAACGTTCACCAAACAACGTCTGACACAATAGCAAAAAAGATAAATAAAATGGGCGTTATACTTTAAAGAGTTGTCCAGCTTGGGTAAATTTAAAAAAAAATAAATAAATAAGTAATACTCCCTCACCCATTCTAATACCATATGGGTCTTGAGCTAGTCTCTGCTTCCTGATCCCTCAACATAGAGGACTGCTGTAACCAGTAATTGGCCAAGTTGGTAAATTCCTGTGTGTCAAGAGGGATCAGGAAGCAGAGATCAAAAGAACACTGCAGTGTTGGAAAAGGATTGGCAGGGGATCAGTGATGAGAGTACAGAGTCAGAGTTGGGAGTTCTGAGCAAGTGTTGGTTGGATAAAAGTTAGAGACTTGGACTTCAAAATAATATGATTATGGTACAATTATTAATATTGTATAATTAGACGGATTGTTTGTTGTACATTTACTGACATAGCAATTCAGTCACTGGCTTTTTAATGAATCAGAGGATCTTTATTGGTCCTGACTGTCAGCCATTTATGAAGGAGTCTGAGCAGAAGTCAGAGTTGGGCTGTGGAAAATTTAGTTTTGGCCTAGTGACTTCACAACCCACAAACAGTACTGCTGCTTTTATCTTTTTCTAACTCATTACAAATCTTTTGTCAATTTTTCCCTGTTGGAGAACCCTTTAGAATTTCTTTGCTGTGCCAAGACAGGATAAAAATCAAGATTAAGAAATCATACAGAAACAAGTGTAAAGAGAAAACATTTTTCAACACACCTGAATAAGGACAGCTGCAGAAGTTTCAATTTCTTTCTGTCTTATTGTTCTTAATTTCAACAACTTTTTGTAGGCCAAGTATCTTCTCCAGTGTGTTTGGATTAAAAGGGCAGAAGAAATTCTCTTCTCAACCCTACGACGTGACAGGAACTTGCGCACAGCAAGCTGAATGACAGAAGCCGACTTATGCTTCTTCTGAAGAATCAAATAGAGGAAAATTAAACCCCAATGATCTCACCAAATGCAATTTTACCACCGGTTACTTGTAAGAACACCCACCTGTAATAATTTTTCTTCTGCTGCCAGTCTGTGTCTTCTCCAAGCTGCCTGTATAACTCGAGCTGCACGAGCTTCCTTACGAATATCCAGAAGTCGCGCACAAAGGAATGAAAGGTAGAGGATCACAATCTAAAAAAAGGATAAACAAAAACAAATCTCTTGAATAACAGTGTTCAGATTTACAAGATTTCAGCCAAAGAAATACAGAAAACCAGTCCTAATTAAATCTTTTCCATACCTTTTCATCTGGTATGGTATTAGACAAGTCAGAGTGATGGATCATTGCAGGAATTCCTCCCAGGTCCGAGGTAGCATTCTGAACAAGACTGAAGTTTGCCTTCTCATTCTCGAGTAGCTCCTCAAATAAAGCTGAAGATGTAAAACCTACATGGAGTCAAAAAATATCCATCAACTTATCTAAATTTATGATGCGATTTATGAAGTCACTTACAATGGGAGGATCATATGAATCACAAAGTTAACTGATGCCAAACTGACTGCAAGAAGAAAAACCACCAGGTAGACACAAGTCACCTTTAGGCCAGTTTCAGATAAGTGTATAGATCTCTATGACGCCAAGAGTATGGGTTAGAGCTCAGAATCACCCCATTTGCCTGCTCCTGCCTGACACCACCAACCTGACAGAAGAAAGTCTAAATAGCACAGACACCAAAACGTACAGAACTTATTGCTCAGGAACAGTGGGGCCCTAGAGAAAAAATTCGAACTGCACTGGAATCAGTAAAGCACCTATTAAAAGGTACAAAGGACTGGAGTTGATGGAGGTTGTAAAAGTGGGATTTTTGTGTACTCACCGTAAAATCCTTTTCTCGTTGTATTCACTGGGGGACACAGCACCATGAGTTTTAACCTAGTGTCATAGGAGGCAGACACGACCTGACTCAGGTCTTCTGTCTTGCATCGTTTTTATTTTTACCTTTCTTTCAGGTGCAGGGGGTCGTCAGCGTGTACGCCACACTAGTCGTACCCTCCTGCGGGCGCAGCGCTCTGCAAAAGAGGAGCCTCGCCGGTCCCAAGGTCACCCCCTCGGTAGGACCTCGCACGTGGGAGTGGGGTCACCGGTACTCCGGCCGCCGGGTTGCGGCAAGTGGGGACTGGGTGACCGGCGAGGCTACTCTTTTGCAGAGCGCTGCACCCGCAGGAGGGTATGACTAGTGTGGCGTACACGCTGACGACCCCCTGCACCTGAAAGAAAGGTAAAAATAAAAACGATGCAAGACAGAAGACCTGAGTCAGGTCGTGTCTGCCTCCTATGACACTAGGTTAAAACTCATGGAGCGGTGTCCCCCAGTGAAGTAGACGAGAAAGGTCCTATTTAAAAACGTTAACTTTTTTTTCCTTGCTCCCTAGGATTGAATCTACAATCATTAGATTGCTTATACCATATTCTGCAAAACTACAGTATTGCAACATATGATGAAAATCACCACATTATTACTGAGCTCTACCACAGAGAAAGTTCAATAGGAATGTTACTACGGCATGCTTGGAAGCCTAAGAGAGGTACCCAGCTGCAATAGCAATGGAACGGCTTCTGTGATCTCCACTTAGGAAAGCTACCCTGTTGCTCAACATAAATGGGGTTCTGGGTTCGCACCTGACCAAGGACAACATCTTCATAGAGCTTGTGTGGGTTTCCTCACATTCTCCATCAAAGAAAAACTGAAGGTAAATTGGTTTTCTATGAAATTGTATCACTATAGCAATCCTGACATCTGTGGATCAGCTGTTTGAAACAGCAGTGGAGCTCCCTTAGCTCCGCTTGACAGGCCATGTGACATCACATATATTGGTCACATGTTCTGATTGCAGCTCAGTCCTATTCAAGTGAATGGGCTGAGCTGAAATACCTATACAAATGATTCCATACAACGATGAGCCAAATTATTCCAAACAAAGATCTGTGACATTGGCTTTGGGTGGTACAGTGTCGAGTATTAAGAGAAAGGGGAGGTAGAGCAGCACTGGGTTGTGTTCAGAAATGAAAAATCGGCAGGTGCAGAAACCAGGAAACTCATGTGTATATAAATTAACACACACAATAATACAGTAACATAGAAAATATGATTTACCTTGTTCATAGGTTCCAGGCCATGTATCCAAAGAGCTGTCCGAATCAGAGGAAGAATTCAGTCCTATAGTTCCAGTTTGACTACACTCTGTGGTCTGAGTTGTTCGCTGACATATAGCATTCAATGGCACGTAACTTGGGTGGTAATGATTTATTAGGTAACAGAATACCCGACCATCAGAAAAGGACACCGTGAAGTTTTCAACCTACCACAAATGATAATACAAAGTCAGGCTTCACTTCACAGGCAATGCGTTTTCTCTTGATAAAAAAAAAATGTTAACTTGCAAAAGGAATATAAAATAACTAATATGAACATAACATATTTCTACAAATATCTGAGAACAGACTAGATCTTACCTTTGTGTTATAGAAGGCACATACTGCATTAACCCATTCCATAAGCAACAGGACCTGCTCACTGTAGCTGTCAGGCGAAAAGGGATCACTCTCACGCTTCTTTGATGTTGTTGTTGTAGAGAAAGCACGGAGAATGGCAAGCTTTTTCTGCACACTATAACTGTGTTTTAGGAACTTTATTTCCTCCTTCAAATGATCAATATTGAGCAGGACATCAACCTATAAAATTAATATGATTTAATATGTTAATTGAATTTGAAGCATATGATGCAATAAACACTAGTGGTCCACTTCAGAATTCCCCAGACATGCCCACACTGGCAGATATTTCACTCATCAGAGCAGAGCTCAGGTATTAAACCATAAGTTTTTGGATATAACCAGTAGTGCTTCTTTTACCTTTGCACCAAAGGCAGTGCATGCTCTGCCAACAAATGTTCTGTGAGTAGCCGACTATTTGCTTTTCCCCTACATTGGCTATGCGACAAGGTGCCTAGTAGTGGAATCCTGCCCTCCACCCAATTGGCTTCCTCTTACAACAGACATGAGAGTAAGAGCTGGTAGCCGCCCATCACCCTGTGCAGTGACACAAGCTTTTCATTTCTAATTGTAAATATGTATTATTTTTTTTTTCAAAAAGGTTGTCTTTGATGTCTTTAAAGAGGGCTTTTCATCACCTCCACTTACCATGTGTTAATAGGTACCGATTCTCTAGGTTTCCACCATTCCAAGCAATCAATGCAGTTAGTTTAGGTCCCAGATATGCTACTTAGGCTCAGCACCGTCAGGCAGGAACAGGCAAGGGGAGAGGGTAAGTGTGATTCAGAGCTCTAGTCAGAGGTGGACAGCGTCAGAGCTCAGAATCACACCCTTTGCCTGCTCCTGCCTGACACTGCCCACTTGACAGTAGAGACTAAATACCAGATGAGGCATGAAAACTAACAGCACCCATTGCTTAGGAATTGTGGAGATAAAGAAAAAATTACAATTGTGCCAGGATCAGAGGAGCAGCGCCTATTAAATGATGCAAAGAGTTGGGCTTGAAGTGGAAAAAGGTCCTCTTTAAAAGAACATAGAAAGCACAAACAGTAGAAAAAAACAAAAACATCCAAGCACTTTCTCCCTTCATCTCCTCCTTTGTCTCATATTACAGAATCTCTGCAGGCTTTCTACAAAACTGTGTCAATCATTCAGAAAATTCTACAGACACAGAGGCCTATGATATTACTCGTTTACTTTTAATAGCTGTTCACATTACAACACAATCCATGTGCTGCCCGTTTTCCCAGACTGACCATGACCATAAGACTGGAACTCTCCTAGTCAGAGAATTAGGATACAGTGAGCTCCCGAACAGCCAAAGAACTAATGTACTAAACTGACATCATTTTAGTAAATACTCGTATTCCCCATAAAAACCTCCAAAACAAAACAACTTTTCTTAGAAATGATGTGTTCCTCGGTTATTCATCCTACAAAATTATGAACAAACCGGATCTTGCCATAAGGATGTGTCACTTTGAAAGTCTTGCTCAGTCACCACTGACTGTATGGGACAAATCTCTAACTAGCAACACCTAGATTTACTCAAATATATAGGAAAAATAACTGAAGAAAGCAACAAGGTAGAGTTTAAAATATAAATGCTCCAGAATTCTTATTTCATAACAAATATAATTATTTACTATAAAAGAAATGTCAGGAGAGGAGACAGCTCCGCTATAAGGGTTTATAATCTAATCCAATTTTGTAGTAGACATTCCAATAAATATCCCTAGTGCAGTTTTCTGGGTAGCTGTGATGGGTGCATTTTCATGAGGATTTCCTACTGCCCTTTTATCCTATTAAAAAACAAAAATGCAGCATTTATACCTGAAACGTGAATACAATATGCCATAGCAATGCCAGTGTACGTTCACGATGTCTGTCTACAATGTCCTTGGTTGTGATGGTGACACCTACAAAAGAATACACAAACAGTAAAGTTGATCAAGAACAGTTATGGATTTTTCCAACCCCAAAATCACTTCAAAACCCCTTATATGCTTTTGTAGGAGTTGTTCGTAACATAGTGAACATAGTGCAAGCTTGCTCAAATTCCTGAGAACACTTCTCAAACAGCATTAAAGAGGAGCCTTCACCACCTCCACCAACTCCAACTCTTTGCATCCTTAAATAGGCTCCACTCCAATGATTCTAGCCCAAGTGGAATTTTCTCTCTAGCCCCAATTATGATATCAGGAACTGAAACTAACAGTACTAATAGCTCAGAAATGGTGGGGGCTAAAGAAAAATTACAACTGCATTGGAATCAGCTGAGTAGCAACTATTGCGGGATGCAAAGAGTTGGAGTTTATGGAGGGAGGAGTGAAAAGTCCTCTTTAAAGTGTAGCTAAACTTTTGGATGACTTTTCAGGAAATGCTGCCATACGTGCACATAATGACCACCACTATTTTAGGCTATTCAATGTCTTCTGCGTTTTTTTTTTTTTTAGCAGTTTTCCCCTTCACATGATCCAATCTCTAATGCTCAGTTGTGGCAGACTATCTGCTATGAAGTCTCCCATAGACAGCACATTGAGAAGATGGAATTCTGCTTCTTAACACTCTTTCACTTATGCACCAAGAAGCAGCACCACACGACAGTAGGAAAGGGGGTGTATTAAATGGATTGTAATAAGTTATTCCCTATCAATAACATAAGAAGTCAGACCACTGGAAACCCCAATTCCAAGAACAGGGCTCCAGTTCTTTCGTCCTGATGAAGTGGAAGGCAGAGCATGCATACTGCTGCTCCATTTATTCTCTGTGGAAATGTACTTGGCCATCTACAGCTCTCCCATAGAGAACAGAGTGGCAGTGCACATGTTCGGACTGGTGTAGATTTCAGGTATAAAACGCATGCCAATTTTCAGACAAGTTTGTTATAGGAAATTTATGAGGCGTCCCTGCCCACTTACATAAAAACGTGGCAAGCGGGTTGCAGAACCAACAATGTTGAGCATATTTGGTGCAAAAAAAGGCGCCATATCTATGCCAAACTATGTCAGAAAAGCAGCATAGATAGGTTATTAAATTTTCCCCTCTGTATCTGGGTGCTTCTCTCACTCCAATCCTCCTCTGTACAGCTGCAATTTGATACGATATAACAGACTGGCCCTAAAGGTCGGAGTCTGTTTTTTTTGTCGCTGGTATGAGAAAGAATTCACCAAAGGCAAATTTCCAGGGAGATAATTGGATTATTGTTTGTCAGATTGCTAATTTACAGTGGTTTATTTCAAAGATATATATTCCCCACCGTATCTTTTATTATTCTTATATACATCTATATTACTCGTATATCCCTACTGTACAGACAGTTCACTACTTACCACGTTCATCTTTGATCTGCACCCCTCTTTCAGTTAAAACTTGAAAAGCTACTTCCACATTGTGCATTTTCTGTAAGCGACTTATTGATGGAACTCTCAGCTTTTTCGATAAGTTCCAATTCTGAGTTAGAAGTTCCATTGTTCTCCTGTATACAGAAAGTTTCATTATAAAAAAATAAACTGCATGAATACTGTATACACAATATAAGGTATATTAGGTGTTACATAGTCAGCTTACTTTGTGTGCAGCACTGATACACAAGTATTGCCTCTTGTAGAGGCAAATTGTTAAAAAAGCAGTAATGCTCAGAGTCCGGCAGACCCCATTGACTATAATGGGGATTATCATAGGGTTGGGCAGTTAATCGAAAAATCACCATATAGACTAATCTTTTCTATGCCGTAAAAAAAAAAACAAAAAAAAAACAAACAAAAAAAAAAAACTTACCAATATATTTAGGCCAGGCAGATGGCAAATACATATAATAATATACATTATATACACACAAATTTACACAAACACTGATGGACACTGCACAGGTCGTTACAATACACAGCTCTGTTTATGGTTTTGTGGCTAATGAACTGTGCATCTGTATGTTCTTATGCTATGTAGTTCTGTTCGCACTTCTTCATCCGGCAAAATGACTAGCATCGGAGGGGACACCAAATGGACCTCATTATAGTTAATGGGACACCCCCCCCCCCGCGATCTTTTGGGATCCTTCGTTATTGGATCCATTCATGCCTGGATTTCAATTTTTTGTCCCGATAATAGAAAAACAGAAATCCAGCAGAGATGTGAACTTACCTTTACAATACATCGTTTTAAAAACACATACTGTACATGTAACGCGACCACACGTTTTCATAGTACACCATAGCAAATAAAGAAAATAAATTTATACTGACACAAGACGAACACCACTCTGCAAATCCACAGCCAGGTTTGTCACTGCAAAGTCAAATTCATCTAGAGGAGTCTGGACATGGCCAACCGCTAAACCTAAATAGCTAAGGTGGCGTGAGAGATCTCCTTCTCCACTCAAGAAATCACGTGAGAAAGCCAACAAGAGGTCCTTACTAGTCTGCAAAGAAGAAAATACAGACAATCAGGTAATCCTGTGGCAAAATGACCACGTCTTATATAGGAAAACAATATTAATGTATGTTATTTTTAGTGAGTGATCAAGGTTAAAAGTTTTTTTTTCCCCCCCAAGTAAAATTGACATTGACTGCATTAGAACCAGACTGATAGTGATATTTGCCTCACAGATTCCCTATTTATTTTAAGGCTCAATGTTTAGATCATTGACGTATATTTAAGTTACCCTGGAATAGACCTTTAAAAGTGAATCTACCAACACCACTTACAAATATTTAAGTTTACTATGCCACTAACAGTCCACCTATCACCATATAAACGTGGTTTAGAACTGGTCTTAGAGGTGATAGACACCCTCTAAAGTTGGTGTGACTGCAATGAAATCTTAACTTAGCAACATTTCAGCAAGTTTTTTTTTTTTTTTTTTAAACCAAAGTCTGCCTCCCATTTTGACTCTGTACCCACTGGTCTCTACTTCCTGCTGCAGCAATGATATCCTAACACAGGGATATAACTGCTAACCCACTAACAGTGGTGACATGCTACAGTTAGTGGGTGCCTTCTGGGTGGCACACACTTTTTTTTTTTTTTTTTTTTTAATATTGGATTTCTTTAATATACATACCTTGAACTCAGCATCTTTACAGAATAAGCAGGGATCATGATCAATGAGTCTGGACTGCTTGGCATAATCAAGAAAGAAAACCAAGAGCAACAACTTCTTCAAGCTAAACTTTGATAGAGTCTCTTCATGACCTGAAAAGATTAACGTGAAGCCACGAAAACTTAGTAAGACATTGCAGCTGGACGAGTCAAACCAGAAGCCAGGTAGTACAGCTAATGAATGCTATGAAATTTCTAATTGCTGGGCCACTTGAAAAGTCAAGTTCTCTTGTGGAACAGTCCAGCTGCTAGGAGAATCTAGTGCATTTTGCCCACCACTGCAGTACAGCAGTCTTCTTATGCATGATACTCACCATCACGATAAAGGTGTGGAACTGAGGGGTGTCTGTATTCTGCTGCAATATCTGGATTCCAAAGCAAGCGATTCAAGATGAACAAAGCAAGGCCGGTGACATCACTATTACTTTCCAATGAAATTAGCTCTCCATATATAGTCTGTTAAGTAAATAATATAACAGTCAACCATTAAACTCATAGCATGAATAAAAAAGGTCCACAAAATTTGCTTCTAGGAAAACATGGCATGCACTTCCTCAAGCTCAGATTCACAAGTGGGTTACCCACAAGAACATTTATGTTACAGTAGGTTGAAAAAAAAACCCAATGATCACAAGAGTGGCAGAGATCGGGATGTCATGCATGCAAGGGCACTCTCCAGATCGCCTTACAAGACATACAATTGCATTCACACAGCCATTTCTTTTATATATATATATATATATATATATAAAATTTTTATTTATTTATTTATTTTTTTGGTGCACTAATTCTACTACTGCACTCGTACAAAGGACTTCGTGTATCCCGTTCTCAAGGTCAACAGGGGTCACAGCAGTTGGACCCTAGTGATCAGACATGTTGTGTGGGTAGGTGATTACTGTTGTTCATGGGAAAACCTCACAGAACAAGTTGGAACTAAACAGCAGTCAAAGCACATATTGCATATGCATAATATGTAACACAATATTGGTATACGAACTTGACCACATAATCTGTTTTATACTGAAGACATTACCTCAAGCCCAATACGAAGCCACAATGGATTATAGGAAAGCAGCCAGTTCAGAATTTTCTGACGTTCACCTAGACAACAGATTCACTAATGAAAAACGTATGCAGTATACTGATATGGATTTCTCAATTGTAGAAATGCATAGAAACTGAAAATAAATACTAATACATAAAATATGGAAATTTTCACTGTACCAATGTCTTTCCACAGGTGTCTGTCTTTCCTTACAAGAAGACGACGAGCTTCTATCTCTACTTCTAGTCTCCGTATAGCTCTCACCACAGGTTCTGAGGTAAAGAGGCGGCAGGCTGATCTCCTCAACTTATTCAACCTGCACCGAGCTGTGTAGGCTTTAAGGGAGACCTCTTCCTTGGTTGGAGCCTTTGGCACACTCACTTTATGATTGTTCTCAGCCCCAAGGATTAAAGCTGCTGCGTTCACTATTAAGAAATAAACTACATTAAACTTTTATACACACAAAAAAATAAAACAAACTTAAGAGGAACCTGTCACACTAAGAGCAGTCAGAACCATCAGAATATTACATTGTAGAAGTTGAGGCCAATCAGCGGCTTCAGCTGGACAAAATACCTACTTGGCCCTTTCTGCACTGTAACATGCTGCCTGAAGAAAGTGGGATTTTTGTGTACTCACCGTAAAATCCTTTTCTCGTTGTATTCACTGGGGGACACAGCACCATGGGTATAGACCCAGCCACAAGGAGGCTGACACTAGGAGAATGAACAAGCGGTCGGCTCCGCCCTATAGTCTATACCCTCTCACACACAGAGTGCTAAGCCAGTTTGTACCGCAGCAGGAGAGAGACACAAAAGAAAAAAAGGAAGACGAAACCAACAACCACCAACATGTCCTGAACCCGAAAAGAACCAAAACAGCTCAGGCAGAAACTAAAAAACAAGGGAGGGATCTGTGTCCCCCAGTGAATACAACGAGAAAAGGATTTTACGGTGAGTACACAAAAATCCCACTTTCTCGTCTACTTCACTGGGGGACACAGCACCATGGGATGTCCTAAAGCAGTCCCAGAGGGCGGGAAATAAACAGCCATGCGAACAACCTAGTGCACAGCCGCTTGCAGAACCTTACGACCCAATATGGCATCGGCAGAGGCCAAAGAATTAATCTGGTAAAACTTTGTGAAAGTGTGGATGGAAGCCCAGGTGGCTGCCTTGCAGACCTGGGCGGCAGAAACCTGATGCCGAACAGCCCAGGAGGCTCCAACACCGTCGTGGAGTGAGCCGTCACACGGAAGGGCAGATCCATACCCTTAAGCCGATAGGCCTCCCTGATCGCAGACTGAATCCAGTTGGAAATGGAAGCAGGAAGGCTTCCATTTCCAACTGGATTCGGTCTGCGATCAGGGAGGCCTATCGGAGAACGGAGGAGGGAACAGGTACAGAAGACGGAAGTCCGACCAGGAAATCACGAGAGCGTCGACTGCGACAGCTTGAGGGTCCAAGGACCTGGCCACGTACCGGGGAAGCTTGTGATTCAGACGGGAGGCGAAGAGGTCGACGTCGGGTGTGCCCCACCGGGAACACAACTTGAGGAATATTTCCTGATGAAGAGACCACTCGCCTGGGTCGAGTCTTTCTCTGCTTAGGTAGTCTGCCGCCCAATTGTCCACGCCCGAAATGTGGACCGCAGAAAGAGCTGGAACATGCCGCTCCGCCCACAGGAGGGAGCGAGAGGCTTCCAGAAGAGCCGCCCGGCTCCTGGTTCCCCCTTGTTGGTTTAGGTAGGCGACTGCGGTGGAGTTGTCGGTCTGGACTCTGACTGGACGCCCCTGGAGGAGAGAGGTCCAATGAGACAGGGCCAAGAAGATGGCTCTCAGTTCCAGCACATTGATCAGGAGAGAGGACTCCGCCCTGGACCACAGGCCCTAAATGGTCAAGACATCGAAGACCGCCCCCCAGCCTGTCAGGCTCGCTTTGGTGGAGATCACCTGCCAATGGAGGGTAAGGAAGGACTTCCCCTGAGAGATTCCCGGAGAGGAGCCACCAAAGAAGCTCTCGACGAACTCGAAGAGGCAGGAGAATCAGGCGGCCAAGGCTGGACGGAGACCTGTCCCAGCGTGCCAGAATCGCCAACTGCAGAGGACGCGAGTGAAACTGGGCAAAGGGGATGGCCTCGAAGGTCGAGACCATCATGCCCAGGATCCGCATGCAGAACCGAAGTGAACAAGGCAAAGCCCTCCGAAGGTGGGAGACCCCAGACCGAAGAGTCAGAATTTTGGACTCTGGAAGGAGAACCCTGCCCTGGAGCATGTCGAGGGTCATGCCCAGGAAATCCATGCTCTAAGAAGGCACGAGACAGGACTTTTCCTCAAAGATGAGCCAGCCGAATCGGCGAAGGAGGTCTAAGGTGATTCGCAAGCTGGAAAGATTGTCCACCATGGAAGGAGCTTTGACCAGGAGGTCGTCCAAGTAGGGAATAATGGCAACTCCTCCTGAGCGGAGAATGGCCTTGAGAGGCGCCATCATCTTGGTGAAGACCCGAGGGGCAGAGGCCAGCCCGAAGGGAAGAGCAACGAACTGGAGATGACGCGAACCCACCGCAAAACGAAGAAAACGCTGATGGCTCAAGCGCAATGGGAATGTGAAGGTAAGCGTCGCGTATGTCTATGGACAAAAGAAACTCGCCCGGCTCCAGGGAAGCCACCACAGACCTCAGGGACTCCATGCAGAACCTGCGGACACGGACGAACCTGTTGAGCCCCTTCAGATCCAGGATAGGGCGAAGAGAGCCGTCCTTCTTGGGGACGGTGAACAGGTTGGAGTAGTACCCTGGAAACGCTCTGAAGCGGGCACAGGGACGATGACTCCTTACCGCTGGAGAATGGAGGCAGCCAGAAGGAATGCAGTCGCTCGAGCAGGGGAAGAAGGCAAAGTGGACGGAAAAAAAAATCTCCCGGCTGGAAGGGAGGAGAACTCTATGGAGTATCCGGTTGACATGACCTCTCGGACCCAGGCGTCGTCAACGCTGGCAAGCCAGGTCTCCCGGAAGGAGAGCAAACGTCCCCCCACCCGAGAACCCCCCAGTGGGGGAAGACCTTCATGCCAAGGTGGGCTTGGTACCAGAAGACCTGGAGGGCTTGGAGCGGGGCTGCCAGGCAGGTCTGGGTTTGAAAGAGGGCTTATTGGAGCGAGAGTCCCGAGGAGCGAGAGGTGAAGCCACGAAGGAAGCGAAAGAGCTGAGTACTCCTGGCAGAAGATGGCTGGCGTTGAGAACCCCTCTGGGCGAGGAGAGAACTTATGCCCCCTGTGGCCTCAGAAATAAGCTTCTCAAGACCCTTACCAAAAAGCCGGCCCTGTTCTTCCCAGGAAAAAGGAAGGGCCACAACCGCTTTCTTAGAGGCGGCCTTAGCATTCCACGAATGAGTCCAAACCGTACGGCGGATAGCCACGGCATTGGCGGCCGCTTTGGTAGAGCATCGCACGAGTACTTGGAAGCATTCAGGATTTGAGCTACAAGCAGTTGGTTGTCTTGGAGGGAAGCTTCATCAGAGAGGCTAGCCTGGAGCTGTTTGGCCCAGGATATGCAGGCCTTGCTGACCCAAGAGGCAGCGAAGGATGGCCGCAGAGAAGAGCCAGCCGCTGTGAAGGCCGCTTTAGCGAGAGATTCCACCCTCTTGTCCGAGAAATCACTGAGAGAGGCGGAGTTCGCCAAAGGCAAAATGGTAGCCCTGGAGAGCCTAGCAACAGCGGGGTCCACCGCGGGAGATTCTGACCACTTGGAGACACACTGGTCTGGGAAGGGAAAGAGAACGTCTGACTTCCTAGTCGAAGACAGAGGACGGTCCGGGTGAAGCCATTGTTCCTTCAAGATGTGGTCAAACGCCCCATGGAAAGACCAGAGGAGGGCGACGACTGTGGCGGAAGGAGATGTCCTCTTGAGAGGCAGGATCCGGGTCCTCTGAGATTTGTAGAGTATCTCTGACCTCACGGATGAGGTCCCGCATTGCAGCGGATATAGCTGTGCCTTGCTGATGCTCCGAGTCGGAGTCAGAGGTGTCCCCAGGAGAAACAGATCAAGCAGGGGGAGACAGAGTTCCGTCTGTCGGAGTGGATCTGCGGGTAGAGGCCCTGCCTGGGGAGTGCCCAGGGGTAGGGGAGGATGACCGTGACTTGTAGGAAGACTTCCTGGTCCTCTTGCGGGGACGGCTCCTGGATCTGGAACGGGAGCAATGTGAGCGCCCGGAAGGTTCCCTGGAGGCAGCCGACTGAGCGGCAATCTTGGATGACAGCCATTCCAAGGTCTCCACCACAGACTGGTTAAGTCTGGCCAGGTTACCGGGTGAGAGCAACCGCCCAATCCAGAGAAGGATGACATGGAGAGGGGCCAGGAGGCTCTTGGGCTGGCTGAGACAGAAGGCAGTGAGAGCAGATGGGCTCAGGCTGTCCACATGGTAGCTTCCATGGCGGCACTGGAGGGGGCCGAGATGACTCTTCATGGGAGGACATGGCAGCGAAGACCCAGGGAAAAAAAGGGGGGGAACCCAGGAGGGAGCTTACCAGACTGCTGAGAAAGGTGTCTGCTAGCCGACTGCTGCAGAAAAGCTGCACAGAGAGAGATCCCCAGGTGCTGTGAATCGCAGGCTGAGAAACACGCTTTCTGAGAAGAACAAGGCCCTCCCCCTAGAGTTCCCGAGCTTAGGGGCTAGAAGGGCTGGACGACAGTCCAGGACAGCCCCCTGGCCAATGGAAGAGATAGGAGGAGCCCGGAGGCTAGGAGAGCACGAGGAGAGGGCAGGCCTAAGTGCGGCCTAGTCCCTGGAGAAGCCTGGGGCTAAGGTAAACGCTGCGGCCGGAACGCCCTGCAGCCAGCAACGCGACACCGCCGGCGATGGAGGCCCCCGCGGGAGCCATGGAAGTCATCGGTGGCCAGAAAAGGGGGTTCATGGAGAACCCCCGAAAAAACGGATGCCCCCCCCCCCCCCCCGCAGGAGCCGCTTGGGAGCAAGGAAAAAGGAGTGCCCCGGAGCGCCATAGAGAGGGGCTCATCCGCATAGGGAGACCCCATGGAGAAACTAACCCCTTCAGTTCCAGATGGCCATCTTAACCCCTGAGAGAAGAGCTGAGGAGTGGGAGTTGGAGTGGGGGAGGGTTAATACTCACCCATCTACTCTTCTCATACTCACCTGCCTTCTATTCTTCTCATACTCACCTGTCTGGCGTCTTCAGGCGCCGCAGGGTCACCCCCTCGGTAGGACCTCGCACGTGGGAGTGGGGCCACCGGTACTCTGGCCGCCGGTGCGACGAGTGGTGAGTGGGGGACTGGGTGACCGGCGAGGCGCTCTTTTACAGAGCCGCTGCGCCCGCAGGAGGGTACGACTAGTGTGGCGTACACGCTGATGACCCCCTGCACCTAAAAGAAAGGTAAAAATAAAAACTATGCAAGACAGAAGACCTGAGTCAGGTCGTGTCTGCCTCCTATGACACTAGGTTAAAACTGGCTTAGCACTCTGTGTGTGAGAGGGTATAGACTATAGGGCGGAGCCGACAGCTTTTTTCATTCTCCTAGTGTCAGCCTCCTAGTGGCCGGGTCTATACCCATGGTGCTGTGTCCCCCAGTGAATTAGACGAGAAAGCACATTTTAAATGGATACAAGAAGGCCACAAGTCACTGTGGGGGGGGGGGGGAGATCCCCAAATCAAGTGGTATTTGCTAGAGCTCACCTGCAGGTTTCTCTTCAGGCACCCCAAGGCCTTGAACCTTTACATTGCAAAAAGTTGAAATCCACAGTCACTTTTGTATGTGGGTTTGTGTATCCATAATGTGGATCAGATTTGTGTAAATGTAGGTCACAATGCTGCTTCTGAAGATTGCAGCAGGTTAGCCACCAGTGAGCTAATGGCAGCTAACCCGCTGTGATCACACACTGCATGTCCTAGGCTTTACATGTCTAGATTTTCCTTTGTGACTAACCTTTCATTGAATCAGTTTTCACAGCAAAGTCATCTGGCGTGAGAATGAAGTTTAGCCACCAGGTAAAGCCCCGTTCCTGCTTTGCCATCCATCGTTCATCATAAAACATATTTTTGGCAGCAAACGGCATAGGGTGTCGAGGAATCACTGTAAAAGAAAAATAGATTGATGTACATATACATCCCCTTACACAGCATAGCAAAGATTTCCTACTCCCATTAACTTCAGTGGGAGGTTTGGGTGGTCTCCACCGAAAGATCAACAGAAGGCTTCATTTTTCTTGAATTTTTTTTTTTTTTTTTTTTTTTTTAAGTCAGTAGGAAAAGGCCACTTCCTGCCATAGATTTTTATGAGACTCAACAGCAAATATGCATTACCCTAAAACACCAGGAGGAAACATTACTCACCTGTTTTGGGTGGTTTTATAAAAGTTAGTTTCGACTGACCAATAGCAACAATTCTCTTGGTGTTCTTAAAAGTGACAGCCGGCTGCAGTTGTGGCAGCCCCAGGTTATCTACAACTGAAATGTAAAAGGAAGATTCTTTCAAGCTTGAATGTGAATGTGTTTTACAGTTCTACACACATTCTAAGCACAATATATCACAATAAGTATAAATGTGCTACACAGTAAAGGTGACAGATCTATGACAACATTGAATACCTTTCAGATGAGCTTTTGCCAAGGTGGGTTTTGAAGTTTCAGGTTTGACCTTGCAGAATTTTCCGTTGTTTTTCAATGCTAAATTGGAAGGAAATGCCAAAAATATTGGTGGTGTCAATGTAAAGTATAGTGGATACTTGCATAGACTGATAAACACAATTTGCAAAAAATAAAATAAAAAGATTAATTTTTTTTCAACAAACAACAGGCAAAAACAGCATGTGTTACTGCATATTACAGTCCCAGCAGCACCATAGAATTGGACACTTATCTCATCCACAGGACAGTGGATAAGTGTCCATAATGAGACAACCCCTTTCTGTTATTGTTAAATGTGCTTTTCAGAAGAGTGAAGAATGTCCCCCAAAATGTGAAGACTCATTGCCCATTCATCCTGGAATTGAGGATTATTATCAAATGTTAAAAATAGGGAGTAGGAAGAACCCAAGCCAAAATCTCCCTCTGTATTTTGTCCCAGGCCCTCTATGTACAAAGAAGCTATTTTTTTTTTCAGCTAATTTATGTAAATCAGCCTGCAAGTGCACCAGTCGTCCTCTTGAATCACATCACATGACAGTTCTTTAGATGTGAATGACATTCTCAGCCTCTGCCTGCATTGCTGTCTGTAGCCAAATCAGACCTACCCCCCACTGCATTTACAGGGTGGCTGGCATACCTATCAGTTTGTGGCAACAAAAGGTATCTTTCTGCTCCTATTGAAAAGGCCCCTATATAGCACTATTGGTTTGGGTTGCATTTTGGACATCATAATAGACTCCCAATAAGTGATGGTTGAGAGCAGGGCCGCTTTCAACATAGGGCAAACTGTGCCCTTGCACAGGGCTCTTGGGAAAGTCCTAGGGCCATATCTACCATGAGGAAGATTGCAGAGTCTCTGAGGTGGCGGCACTGACAGTATTTGTTGGGTGAACCTTGCAAGACTCGTCTCGCAATGTTCACACAGCAGTTTTTTTTGGCCTGAACACATTAGAAACGGAAGTGCTGTTATTATTCAGACCCCAGAGTATAATGAGCGGAGGCCCAGGGATGGTGAACAAACAAACAGTGTTAGTCACCTCCCCTGGCCATCAGTCTTCAAACCTCTTCTGGTCTCAGAGACTTCAGAAATCGCTCAGGCCCGTGATTGGGCCTCAGCAGTCACGTGGGTCAAGCCAGCATCATGACATTGATGTAACCCACTCTGACATCATTCTTAACGTCTATGACACTGGTAGAGGCCCGAAGACTGGCATTGGAGGAGGTGGGGTGAATAGCAATGTTTGTTATGTTTACTTACCTCCCCTGTGCTTCCACTTATTTTACTCTGGTGTCTGAGGAGACCCCAGAGTATAGTAATAGCTCGTGAGCGGTGGACCCTCAAAATTTCTGTCACTATGGTATACTAAACTATGTGGAAGGCTGCTATGCGACATACTGTATGAGGCAACCTGGAGAGGAACATTATATTGTGAGGGCAAATGAAGGGTAACAATGTCACTGCGGGGAAAAGGTTAATGTGTGATGCCACTACAGGGGCATCATACTGTGTGAGGGACACTAAGGGGCATTATAATCTATGCTGGTATGTCCAAGCGGTGTTGATGGGGGAGGGGCATTTATTAAAGAGGACCTTTCACCACCTCCAAGAAGTCTAGCTCTTTACACAGTTGGAATTTACTCTCTAGTCCCCACCATTCCCGAGTACTGAGGGCTGTTAGTACATCAGACACCAAAACTATTTCAGCTATGTAATGTCAGGAGGGCAAGGGGGTTTGGGTGTGATTCAGAGCTCCAATCAGAAGCAGCCAGTGTCAGAGCTCAGAATCACACCCCTTGCCTGTCCCTGCCTGACACCACCCTGCTGACAGTACAGAGCCTAAATAGCATATGAGGCTCCAAAACTAACAGCATTGATTCCTTGGGAACGGTGGGGACTAGAGAAAAAATTCAATCTGTGCCAGAATCCGTGAAGGGGCTCCTATTAAGTTATGTAAAGAGCTAGACTAGTTTTGTAGCAATTGGACAATTCTATCTGGGTGAATTTTTGTCTTCGGATCATTGCTTGCATTCTATGTCTATGCCTGCAGATTTTCACAAATTCACTTTGGTGAAACCGGTGACAGATTTTTTTTTAAGTGCTCTTAGTCATTAAATGTAATGAGTACAGATTTCACTGTATTCTGATAAGTTATGTATAGACTTACCTGACCGGGATAACTGAGCTTGCTTGCTCACATGAGCTAGTGTTGAGGCATGTATTTTCTTAGCTTGGGTAGCAACATTCTGTAAAGAGTCACCGAACATCACAGAAGAATCTCTAGACAGTTCCTCGCTTCTTCTCTTGTGACCACAGATGGACTTGGCTTTAGATACCTTCATTGATGACTCAGAACTGCTAGTGGAACTTGGTGCAGTCAGACTCGAAGAGTCAGAAACACTTATCACAGGCAAACTTGGAAGTAGAACAACCTGAGAGCCAACACTCCCATCTGATTCAATGTTCCTTAGTCTTCTGCGAGACTTCAGCTGGGGTTTATCTTGCATGTTAAGGCGATCCATTGCCTTGACTTTTACAACAGTTGCCGATGCTATGGGTGGCTTTGCAGGGTCCCGATTGCCAGTTTCAGCATTGGTCAGCAGAAGTTTCGTGTCACTTGCATCATCATTTAGTGGAGACTGAAGTTTATGTTGCGTTCCACTGCTTTTTAGGACTTTAGTAACAGTGGCTGGTATTATGGGTGGTTTTATGGTATTTATGGTACCGGCTGCATCAACGGCCTGTGGAGACTGAGGTCTAAGGTGCTTTGCGCTGCCATCCACGCCCTTCACTTTAACAACAGTTGATGTTATTATGGGTGGCTTTACAAGACCCTTAGAAACAGTTCTGTCACGTCTCAAATTATCAATGTCTCCTTTTTGCTTTTTCACACAGAAAGTTAACCTGGAGGCAGCTGGCTCAAGATCCTCAATGTTTTTCTCTGGTAATATTTGATCTAGGGTCATCTTCACCTCATCTTGGATAACAGAAGATACACCTGGTGGTGTGTTTAAGCAAAATGCATCCAAGGCTTCAGATTTGGCTTTACGTGACAGGTAGTTGTCTTTCACAAACTGATCTGGTGACAGAATTGGAGTTTGTGGGGCAGCAGTGAGACACTCCTCCGACATCACGTAACTGTTACTTACAAAGGAGTCTGGACTTAAAATGTTTCTTTGTGGTGTCTGTAAGATTGACTGAGGAGTCTGGCTCCTGGAGAGGACACTTCTGAGGTTCTCATGTGAAGACTCTTGAAAGGAGCAAGAAGTCTGTGAATGATTCACTGTAACCTCAGTTTTACAGAACTCAGAAGGAGACAATGCATGGTAAGCTGTATACTCATGAATTACACCCGGGGTACAAATAAAATTACCCTGTTGGTCAGTTATACAGTTAATAGGGGACATGGAGACTTTATTTACCCTGCGCTCACTTAGAGTCCACTCTTCTTCAATAAGCACATCTCTCTGTATAGTAGAGGTGGTGGTCACTTCTTCAATGGTTTCACTGTACTCTGTAGTACACAGAACAGAATAGGTTTTGGACCTCCTTAGGGATCCTGGAGTAAAAGCCTGGAGCTGGTTTGCAAGAGGGCTGACATAGCCAGCAGGGAGTCTATTTTCTGAACTTTGGCTGGACTCCTTCACTGGAGAGGGACTGGTGATCGGTTTGGACAGATTTTCACAAGACTGTAGGGGGCTTCTTGCTCTCTGTAATACGCCATGACCACCCTTGTGTGTTACACTGAAGGTTTTGTTTTTCCCACTATTTAAGCAAGGACCTTTGGTCTTCAGCTCTGAAGCTTTGGGTCCCACAGGAGAATATTTCTTTTTTATAGTATTCCATCTGTTTCTCTGGAAGGCAATGAATAAAAAAATAGGTTTCCAGCATGTTCATTTTTTAAAACTTGTTTTATTGAAAACTTGTGTATCAAACACAAGAGAAAGAAAAAACCAAAAAAAAACAAACCAAAAAAGACCCAAAAACAAACACAGAACACACAAAACAAGTAACAGTTCGCACACAAGGAACAATCAAATACAGAAGCACATAAAATGCCACCCCAGTCAGTCCACAGCCCACCCATCATATAAACAGCACAAGGTAGACCAATCATGCTCAATAAAAGAGGAGAAATATGCAGATCATATTAGATGCAGTACAAGCTGATTATCAATAAGCAGAAACATAATCTACAAATCCATGACATAAACAAGAACACGTCACAGAATGATGAGAGGTCGTGGATACTCCAGGCGCCTCCCTGCCCCTCATGGCGTGAGGGAACGTATGGCGATTCGCTTTGAGGGATCCGTATACTGAGTTACAGAACTACATCACGCACCCCACACCTTATGGGACTTCTGAGGGCACACTCTCCCTTTTTATACAATCTGATTAAATGGGAGAACAGAATTAATGAGCTTCCTCCACTGACATACTGATGGGGGCCTTGAAGCCATCCATTGCAGTCCAATAGCTTTCCTGGCATAAAATAAAGACTCCCGTAGGAAGACTCTAACATGGTGCTGCCACAGTTCCTCATCTAATATCCCAAAGAGACAGACCTCTGGAGTGAATGGAATAGGCATAGCCAGAACTTCCGCCAGGAGATCCACAACCTTTTTCCAGAAACTTTGTATGATCGGACAAACCCAAATCATGTGCCAAAAGTCCAATTGCAGACAGGGACACCTAAGTCAACCTGGATGGGGCAATCGTCCCATCTTATATAGGCAGGAGGGGGTCAAGTAACATTGGTGCAGAATGTAAGTCTGAATTAGTCTGTTATTAGCTGATGGTGACACATACTTAGGAGATTCAAGAATGTCCTTAAACATGTCATTGGTAAGGGTTGGAATATTAGTGTGCCATCGCGTCAGGACTGGGGTATCCAACAAGTTCACTTTTACCTGGATCAGGTGTGCATATAGGGTAGATATTAAACCCCCAGGTCCCTGTGAGAGCCGCACTCCGATATTCAGAAATATTATTCAACTGATCAAGAAACAGAAGAGAGAGCATGCCGTATCTGGAGGTATCTAAAGAATTGTGTTCTAGGAAGTGCTTAGTGAGTCAAACGTTCTAAAAACACCTTGGATATATAGGTCACCAAGAGAGGCCAAGCCATACCCTGACCAGGACTGAGCGCCAGGTAGGGTAAAAAGTGCAGACAGTCCAGGATTGTGTCACAATGCGGTTTCAGCATGTTCATTTTTAATAATGAAGCTGAAAGTAAATCATCAGTATAACAAGGTCTTCCCTTACCTACAGTAAACATAGTGAATCCTTCAATAAAAATGAACCCCAAGGAGAATGACTCATTTCACCATCTCTCGCTTTACTCTTTTAAGCTCTGTGCAGACTGCATGTATTCCTTTCATCGGCGGCATGAGATATTCTGAAACATACTGGTCTTCTGGAGGTCAAAAACACACTCTTGTGACCTCCACCAGATGAACAGAGCCCTATGAATATGCTTAAAGTGGCTTTTAAGGCTAAAACACTTATGACCTACACCTAGCGTCCCAATGAATAAGTTGTTCTCAGCAGCTGATACACAGCGAATGGAGCAGGAAGACAGGTCTGTTCTCTGTGTACTGACTTGGATGGAAGTTACGCTGAAGTGACTCAGTTTAGCCACCATACAGAGATTAGAGCTGTCAGCTTAAGCCTTAGGATAGGTCATAAAAAACTTTAGCCAAGAAAACCCCTTTATTGTATATGCCAGGAGCTTTTCATGTCATATATAGGGGTCAGACACAGAATTCACATAGCCTCCACGGGGGTTTTGTCTCTTTTGACATGAGGAAGACAGCAGCAAGCAGTACCACTCTTGCCATCCATTACTCGTAATACAACATTAAACTGATAAATGAGGATTTTGCCACAGATTCTCTTAAACGATCAGCACATAAGTAGTAAGTGAAAGTAATCCAAGAACATCATACAAGTTACTGGCAATCTGACACTGGCAAATCAGCCCCAAGTTCAGACAACACAGTATCATAGAAATTGCCTTTTTCTTTCTTCTACACCATTTTGGGCAAACAGTTACAGGAGCTCGGACACATTTACTTAGACATGTACCTTTTTCTTCACTGGAAGCTCTGCACGTCCCAACAATACAGCCTGGTGCTTCACTACATCGTTCAGAAGAAACGTGACCAGTTCTCTGATCCCTCCTTCCTCTAAGGGGGTCCATGTGATGGTCAGTGGAAGAGTTTCATGAGGCTGCAAAGGAAAGAAAGCAAGAAGTCTACAAAACATTTTACTGTACACCTATAAATGGTCCTCAAGGGGACCGGCTCACTAACATGGCAGCATTAGAGAGAGGCTGTGAGAACACATAGCTATGGTGACGGTAAAATATAACATGTCACATCGTAGACAAAAACCTTTACTGGGAACATCACATCAGATTGTTTTTATGCATTTGATAAAGGAGCTTGGTGCTCCGAAACGCGTTGTGCTTATCACCCTAATAAATGTGAATTCCTTCTATCATCATCTGTGACCGGGGGTTATTTCCCAAGAGCGCGGGTTGGTACAGTGGATCCTTGGGCCACCATAGATTCCATATATTTACCTTCCAACATTGTAGGGAAGGTCCTCTTTAAAGGGGTTGCCCAGTTGCAGTAATGAAAAGTTCTACAATTTTCCAATCTACTTTCTTTATCAATTCATCCCGGTTTTCTAGATTTCTGCTTGCGGACATTCATTGTTTCCTTCCAGTGGACAACTTTTTATTTTTTTAAAGTCCACGATCATGTGATGGACACACAGGACATGTCTTGTTACAAGACAGAGCTCTTATTACTGTGTTGTGATCCATGGACTGTCCATCACATGACCATGTATTTTTTTTTTTTCCACTGGGAGTAAGGAGAATGAATGACAGCAAGCAGAGATCTAGAAAACAGTGAAGAATTGATATAAAAAGTATATTGGAAAATTGTACAACAACTTTTCATCACACAAACTAACATTTATTTGCTGAAACTGGACAACCACTTTAAAAAAAAGGTTTAGAAGAATTTTTAATTTATGGCCTGTCCTTTAGATAAATAAATATCTGATCAGTGGCGGGCCAGCACCCCTGGGAACTATGCAGGGTACAGAATCAACTACTTTCGACCCGGTGCTATATGTTGTACGAGCATTGGAAGTGGCCCCGTACAGTTGGTCCATGTGGGAGCCGTCTAGATAGACTGCCTTTAAAGAGGTTGTCACCTCCCCCAACCACAATGAACCACTGCTATAGTAATGTACAGGCTATGAACATAACTTCAACTGTACCTTTGAAACTGGATGCATGTAAAAAGCTGTTTTAACCAATATGTAAATGAGGTTCACGGAGCACAGGGGGCATTGTCTTCAATCCTCAAGTACAGGTGCGTCATCACTAGACATGCCCATCCATTCATCTTGTTCTGCCCACTGGCAGTGTAAGATTCGCATCATCCAGCCTGATGTCAGTGTGAGGTGCAGAAATCTCACGCATGCGCAGTACGCTTTTGTAGTCCAAGACACGTCCAAGCGTACAGCGCATGTGCTACCTTCAAGTTCCGCCCTACACCTGGAAGAGAAGAAGTGGCTTCAGTGTGAGGGTGGAACTTGCAGGTGGTGCATGTGCAGTACACTTGGACACGTCCTGGACTACAGAAGTGTACTGCGCATGCATGGGATTTCTGCAGCGCATACTGATATCAGGCTGGATGATGCGAATCTTGCACTGTGAGGGGGCTGAACAAGACAACTGGATGGAGGTGTCTAGTGATGACGCGGCTGTGCTCTGTGAACCTCATTTTCACATCGGCTAAAACAGCTTTTTATGCGCATCCCATGGGCTATCAACATTTCAAAGGTACGGTTGGACTTGTATTCATAGCCTGTAGAGTACTATAGCAGTGGTTTACAGTGACTGGGGGGAGATGAGAGACACCCCTTAATGTCCACAGCACATCAGTTTACTTGCAGATTTCATTCCTTCCAACGAGGAGTGTGAAACGTGATGAAATCCAACAAAATCCACATGATATACATGAGGATTTTGTAAATCTGTCCTGTGCTTGTAGATTATAAACAGAAACCACAATCAGTAGTGTGAACAGAGCCTTATCAGCCCACTTGCTGTCAGTGACCATCAGTGGGTCCTATATCCAGTAAATATACAGCCGCCAGTGGAAGTCCAGTCCAGTAATGGCCCCATCGCCAATAAATTATTGCTTCTTGTTATAACATGCTGGGAATTGTAGTTCCACACGACCTGGTATAGTGTTTCCTATAATACCTCCCCACATACCGGTACGAGAAGCTCAGTTTCCGTTACGCTGAATCCTCGGTCCTGGGGCAGCTTGTGGACTGTCACTTGAGCGGTGTCCGATGAGGGGTTCTGCAGTAACAGAACCGCACTGCGCGCTGAACCGGGCCGAACACAACCAAAGCTGACGAACGGCGGGCGACAGAAGTGTGTAAGGGTCAGCACCGGTACATCCTCCTGGAGCGGCTTCTGACCCGCTGCCGACGGGGGCGATATACTCAGCATGGCTCGCCCTGTCAGTGTGGCTCTCGTCCTCAGCAACTCGCTCTCTCACCTGCCATATACTTTTCTGACTACAACTCTGTTCACACTGATTTCAAACTACGGAGGCCGCTGATAGGTCCAACTGTAACATTATCTCCGCCTACTTTGTCAGCTTGTCCAATGGCAGCCCGGAGTGACTGCATATTCCAGCCATTCAGCGCGCTTACAATTTTAGATAAGGCGGGTCCGAAGGAAAGGACCAATGAGAAGCCAAAGATTTATTTAAAACGCAGTATCCTTCATGTACTAAGGTCACGTGATAGCAACTGGGAAAACAGTACCATAACAACAACAGCATCAAAGTGGGAGGGAGGCTGGCGGCTGTCTGACATGCAGCAGTCTGTGTGCGGTGCTGGTAGCCATGCTTTACCCCAGCATATGAAAGCTTCTTTACACCGGCAGATAGCCTATTAGTGATCTCTGTAAGGATATATTCACACAGGGCAGATTTCTAGCAGAAATTGCTGCGGCTGTCTCATTCACTTGGATAGAACGTGTAGAAATCCATGCACATACTGCAAAAACAAAAGCTCGGAAAGAATTTAACCCCTTCCCGCCGCAGGCATTTTTCGATTTTCGTTTTTGACTCTCCACCTTTCAAACCCCATAACCTTTTTATTTTACCGTTCGCAAAGCCATAGGAAGCTTAAAGGGGTTTTCCAGGCAAAAATGGACAACCTGTTTAATTTATAAATGAGCAGTGAAAAAAATAGAAAAAAATTCACATTCACCTTTCCACGGTGCTCCAGTGCCTCCAAACCCCATAACTTTTTTTATTTTTCCGTACAAAGAGCCATATAAGGGCTTAATGTTTGCAGGACAAATTGTTCTTCATAATGGTACCATTTATTCTGTAGAATGTACTGGGAAGCTGGAAAAAAATTCAGAATGGGGTGGAATTGGAGAAAAAATGCATTTGCGCGAGTTTCTTACGGGCTTAGTTTTTACGGCATTCACTCTGCAGCCAAAATGACATGTCATCTGTATTCTATGTTTCGGTTTGATTCTGGGGATACCAAATTTATATAGTTTTATTCACATTTTAACCCCTTAACAAAAATCTAAAACTTTGCAAAAAAACATTTTTTTCTAAAAGTCGCCATTTTCTGACACCCGTAACTTTTTTATATTTCCGTGTACGGGGAATATTTTTTTTTTTTTTGCGGGGCCATGTGCACTTTTTAGTTATACCATTTTGGGGAATGTCTAGTGCAGGGGTAGACAACCTTTGGCACTCCAGCTCTTGTAAAACTACAATTCCCATCATGCATAGTTGCTCTGCTGTTCTTGGGACTCCCATGGAAGTGAATGGAGCATGCTGGGAGTTGTAGTTTCACAGCAGCTAGAGTGCCGAAGGTTGCTGACCCCTGGTCTAGTGTTTTGATCACTTTTTATTCAAATTTTTATCAGAGGCAAAACAGCAAAAAAATGGTGGTTTGTCACTTTTGATTTATTTTTTCGCTGCAGTAAAATATTTTTATAAGTTTGTAAACTGGGTGTTTTCAGACACAGAAATACCTAATGTGTTCGTATTTCACAGTAATTCTTAACTTTTATATGTATTCTAGGGAAAGGGGGGTGAATTGAACTTTGAGGTTTTTTTTGTTTTTTTTTCCTTTACATTTTTTTTTCTTGCATGTATTATACCCCCTAGGGGTTTTTGAACCCCAGGGGGTCTGGTCACTAATGCTTTGCAAAATATAAGCATTTGTATGGCAGTCTGATCACTAATGTAATGTAATGCATTGCAAAATACCATCAGTTGTATGACAGGCTACATAGAGCAGCCTGTCATAAAAATTAATGCCAGACAAGTCTGGGAGCCTTCAATAGGCTCTCCGTTGTCATGGCAACTGATTGCTGGCCCCGATCTCGTTCCAAGTGCCGGCGATCTACAAGAAACTGGCGGTGCCCATGTGCCTCCACAAAAATGGCTCCTCTGTCAGCTTTGACTGAGGCACCGGAGGCCTTAAAGAGGTTGTCCAGGCTAAAATTCTATGTTTTAATTAGGCCGGGGGAGGTGAAAAAGATAAAAAAAAAAACATACTCACCTGTCCCTGGTACTCTGGTGGCCTCCAAGCTCAGTCCGGTCCTGTTGCTTGGCTGTCTTCTTTTGTGGAAGTCCTTGCTGGCTCTAACGTCCTGGACTTTTTCGCTGAAGCCACTGATTGGCCTCAGTAGTCACGTGACCAGTGGGGCCAATTAGCAGCCTAAGGAAGGGACCCAGGGACGTCACAAGTAGTGGTGTCCCGTGTCCTTTGTTGAGGCTGCTGATTGGCCTCAGCGATCACAAGTGGTGGGGAGTTCTGCTGGAAGAAAACAACGGAGATGCAGGACTGGACCACACTGGGAGGCAATGGGGACAGGTGAGTATGTATTTTTTTTATTTTTTTTACCCGGCCTAATTAAAAAATAAAATTTTAGTTTGGACAATCCCTTTAATTAGTGCAGGTACTGATCGCAGGTGTTAGCACCGGGTCTCTGCTGTCTTATTTAAAGAGGACCTTTCACCACCTCCACCAGTTCTTATCATCTGTTAATAGACTCTGCTCCATGGATTCTCTCTCTAGCCTCCACCATTCCCCAACAATCAATAATGTTAGTTTTGGAGTCTGATGTGCTATTTAAAGCATAACTAATATAACTGTTTGATGTGATCCTCCAATTCCCTCATTTTCTCTACATCGTACACAGCCTCCTACTCCTGTACACAGCAACATTCAGTAAGCGGCAGAAACAGCTCTTTATATAGAAACAAGGGAAAGAGTGGAAATACACAGGATTTCACAGAAAGGAGCCATAATTTGTTAATAAATTATATTACAAAATGTATTAATAACACAAATACTGACAGAAATCAAAAGTTGTCTGAAAGTTTAGTTACACTTTAAGGTCTGTAATGTCAGAAGGGCAGTGTCAGGCAGGGGGGCGTGATTCAGAGCTATAATCACAGGCAGCCAGTTTCAAAGCTCAGAATCACACCCCTCGTCTGCTCCTGTCTGACACCGCCCTCCTGACCGTACCAAGCCTAAATAGCATAACAGGCACCAAAACTAATTGCGTTTGTTGCTTGGGATCAATGGGGGCTAGAGAAAATATTCTATCTGTGCCAGAATCAGTAGAGCAGCACCTATTAAAGGATGCAAAGAGCTGAACTTGTTGAAGGTCCTCTTTAATTGCCCAACATCTGCTGTAATAGTATGGCGAATGTTGGGCAGGGTTAAGCAAGAAATCTTCCATGTGTGAATATAACAGTGGCTAGAGACACCGAATCTTATTAGCTAAATCACTGTTTTGAATTTATCATCCATGTATTCACATACTGTATGTAATAGAAAATAAGTAGCAGACCATATGTCTGAATAAATAGGTTATATGTCTCTGTTGCAAATTCTGTTTTCTGTTCTGTCATAGGAAATGACACAGGTCTTGGATTTGCTGCAGAATGGAACTCCACAGATCCCTTGATTATGGGGTCTGTCATTTTCCAGGCTGAAGAAGTTGAGCTTGCAGGACTTTTTTGTTCACTTGTACAGGATTTTTGACGGTACCTCTGGACACAGACGTGAACATTTGTGTGCTGCAGTGACAGAACGGGGCAGATTTATTAAGACTGGGAAATTAATTGTTCCATCTCCATCCAGCAAAGTTGAGTGCCACAGATGTCTAAGGTCACTGTCTGATCACAACCCTCCCTCTATTGTGCCTGATTGATTTTGATAGGGACAAAGAGTTGTTAAAGCCATAAACCTGGCTTATCCAGAGTAATAAAAATAGTGCAATATCTGGTCCTGTGATCACAGGGAGAGAACAGTCCCACCCCTGACCCATTCCAGACATTACTTATATACACACATACCAATGTAATATACTGACAACACATGCATAAAAAATATACACACTAAGGATATATACATGAACAATATAATTCAGTAAGGATATATAGATGGAGAGACAGATCTGTCACGTGACAGTCACCAAAGGACCCAATTGACTTAATGGTTCCGTCATGAGGACTGATATATCGTATTGCACGCCAGTTTTCTGGTATTCAGTGCATGATAAAAGTCACTTTAGACTAAGTTATCTGAAGGTTACAAAATCTGAAATGACACAATCTGTTTTCTTATTTTCTTACTTTGCAGTGTAATAATACAAGGCCATTTCCTTTTCATACAATAGACTATATCAGTATTACATGTCTTCTTTTTCTATTGACTGTAAAATGCACCATAGTCATGAGGAATAGTTACATAAGATTTTTGTTCCAGGGCTTGTCTCAGTTCCTTTTTCTAAAAGCAAAACCACAACGATTTTTATGACAAAACTGTAGGATAAAGACTGCTGTATTACATGGTGATAGTTGTTGGTAAATCATTTTACATCCCTCATGTCTAACAGGTAGTCAGTACTCACGATGCCGCCTCTATGCCAATTATACAATTCCCTGTGAGAGGAACCCAAATGGAAGTAAGGATAAGCTAGAAGAGCCAAGTGGACCGAGTAGGTTGGATGCAATCGCCATGTGGAGTTGTTGGTAAATCAGACCCTACAGTATCTAGCATACTAAAAAATAAACAGCAATGTAATCTGGGCCATCCAAGTGATTATTAGTACAGTACTTACCTCACTTACCTGGCCATACTTTTCCCCTGCTCCAGGCGCACTGCTGTGACAGGTTATGTCCCCCAGAAGCAGGAAGGAGTGGGAGTGACCAAGGTAAGTACTGCATTAATGCTGCCTCTAGCTTAATGTCCCCCCCTTCATCTGCCACAGATTTAATATCCCCCTTCATCTGCCCCCAGTTTAATTGCCCCCTTCAACTGCCACCAGTTTAATGTCCCCCCTCCATCTGCTCCCAGTTTAATGTCCCCCTTTATCTCTCCCCAGTTTAATTGCCCCCCTCCATCTGCTCTCAGTGCAATGTCCCCCTTTATCGCTCCCCAGTTTAATGTCCCCTCCAAAGTTTAACATAATAAAATCAGTAATACTCACCTCTCCTCGCTCCCCTGCTGTCTCTTATCCTGGAGTGTTCAGGGAGATGCAGGCGCGATGTGAGTGACATAATCACATTGCGCCTTCAGCTCCCAGGGCCGGAGCATGCCGTGGACGGCACCTGCTTCACTATTGTATTCAACTCATCTGCGTCCTCTCCAGACGCAGATGAGTTGTATCCGGAACATATCTCCCGCCGACCGGGATGGTGGGACAGGACCCACAATCTGGGACTGTCCCACAAAACACCGGACAGTTGGGAGGTATGCTAATTTACTTTCTGTGAGTTTTAACATTTAAAATCCCTGCTAGATTACAAATGAACTGTTGCACTGTTTGGCCTGTAGAGAGCAGCAGAGGCATTTTGATGGTGGAAATTGCTATTCTATACACTGGTGCTCCTTTTCCTGTACTTCTTCACTAGCTTATACTGTACAGTGGAAGACCCCTGCACTCCTTATTCTGTTATTGTACTGTTCTAACAGTTCTTACTGTGGAGACTTCACACATCCTATCCTGTTACTGTATTGGCCCAACACCATTCCTTATAAATTACGTAAAAGTAGCAGGAAGCCATTCTGGAGTAATATGGGTAACGCTGTCATGGACCTACTTTGCTCGGGGGCAGTCCCAGGAATTTTAGAGATTTATGCCACCTCTCAAGCAGGGGCAACCATGAGAGCCAGGAAGTCTCCTCTGAAGCAGAGCGGAGCTTACTCTAAAACAGGCCTCTAAAAAGCTGCTAGTGGGTATATAGGACACCAGAACCTCTCTCACTACAAAGATAGATGAGGTCTAAGTAGATGTCGGCCTCTTGTGTCCGCACCGGTCCGGATTATTATTATTTTTCACCTTCCCCGTCCTCCAGAAAAAAAAAAAAAACTGTTTTTCCTGGACAACCCCTTAAATGATCGCATACAAGATCAACTGGGGATTTTCATATTGTCTCATGGGGGGTATAACAGGTGTGGGTCCTGGTCTGGGTAACCTTTGAGGCAGGGACAAATGAAAAGGCAATCAGACATGAATCAGATCATGACAAACACAGGAGCAGAAGGCACACAGCCACTAAACTGCGGAAAGCCAAGAGGCTACATGTATAGACTAGGATTAAAAACAGACTAGACAGATAGACACAGACCAAGACAGAAGCATGGATACAAACAGAACTGGACAAGGAATTGAACAATACACATATTGCTTAGCTAATGTGAGACTAAAGGAGCAGACTTAAATACATGCAGACACACACAGTTAGGCTGGAGACAGTTTTTGAGATCACTTTATTAAATTGGTTTCTATTTTCTATAAAAATCAGCAAGCTCGCTTCTCAATGAATGTTATGCTTTCTTGCTCATTGTCCATCATTAGAGGCACAAGGCAGGGATGTCCCCTGTCACTACTGCTTTTTGCAGTGGCAATTGAACCTTTGGCACTATACAGGATTTGTCAGGATCCAGCGTATATGGTGATAAGTGTGGCCCCTAGAGAAGATGGCATTGAGCTGTATATGGATGATATGGCTTTCTTCATGGCCAAACCGAAAAGCAACCATGTTATGTCCACTATCGACGCCTTTGGTTACTACTTGGGTCTCCTGAATATTTGGCAAAAATCCTATTTAATGCCCCTCCATAGACACAACTGTAGATGGTCAGATACATTACTGGGCTTGCAGGTGGTGGACTGGATTAAATATTTGGGAAGCTTAATAGTGCAAACAGCCCCCCAAGTCCTATGATTTGAACATTTTTGCTAGGTTCATACTGGTGTTGCTTTGTTTGGTCTGTCGGACTATAACTATAATGGGGTCTGTCGGGTGTTGTTTTAATAGTGAAACCAGCGATTTTCAAGCAGACACTACGACGGAGTCTCAAACAGAGACTCTGGCACAGATGTGAACTTAGCCTAACCCTCTTTTTCCTATATCCAAGGAAATTTTGCAGTCTAGAAGCTGCTGCCCCTCTCAGCAGTGGGACAATTAACCTTCTTAAATGATTATCCTTCTGAAATTGCTATATGTACTCAGGCATGCTGATACAGTAGTATCTTTTTTTTTTTTTTTACTTAACTACCCATTTGTGTGGGGAATTGGTAGGCATAAACTTGAACTGGCCTCTCTGACTTTCCCGATCTTTTCCTATACTATCTGCCAGGTCAACTCCAATACAACTCCCTGTAGGTGTCAGCCTCTCCATTCTCTAATATATAACACTGCCTCCTTTATTTTCTGAATCCGCAGACCTTCTGGCCAGTCTTGGAGCCCATTGATTACCGCCTGAGGTCCTTGCCTCTCCTTCACTGATTGGCCTGAGAAGTCTGGACTTGTGTTAAACAGGTGCTGACCCCCTTCTGGTCATATTCTGGCCTTCGGTATCTAATTGCACCTTGATCGATCATTAGGTATCTGAGTTATTGGTTGTAGTAGATTTGCGGGGTGCTGTATCTGGTGGAGACCCTTGGGAATGTTACCTGATTCCCCCTCGAACACTCTCCACTTCATACAATTGCATCATGCCCTCACTTCTCAGTTCCCCACTCCCCATGTCTAGGTAATTGTTGATAGGAATTCTGAGATCTAGAGGCCTGGGGGGTTTGATATCCACTGTATATTTTCATTTGCTCTCCTCTAAGCTTACCTATACCCCTCAACCAGTGGAGGCTTAGTGAAAAAAACTGATTCCCTCCCTTTGTCCAGATGATTTGAAAGATCACAATTATTGGTTTCACCTGCCACAAGCAATATACTGATCCAACACCTTATTATACATCAGTGTTATATCACTTCTGTACACCTCTTCCATATTGGTAGGTCTGTCAATTTCAACTGCAATAGATGCTCAGCTGATAGAGCTGACTGCAATGTCCTTAGGTCTCCTCCTGGTCAGAAGTAGCAATGGCGTTTTCCTCAATTTTGGGACGACCTGTAGGTCTCACCTCCTAGGTTTTTCTCATGGAGCTGCTTCCAGGAGACACCTGGGTGCATCTTGAGTGTGAATCTTTATATTTTTCCTACAATGTGACTAATATTCGTTGTAAGGTGGACGGGAAGCCCTATATTTCTCAATGGAAGCAAGGGGTGAATGGCACTCTATGCTTCAATAATATTGTTGCTAAAAATCGGGACGCTCTTAGAAATTCTTAATGCTATGGGGGGGCCTGATGTATCACTCATCATGACTATGATATTCACACACTACAGAATTCCCGGACTAGTATGTTGTTCTTTTCTTAGAGGTTTTATTTCTACTGATTTAACCTTGTACCACCTGAGGTTGCATCCTGCCTGCATGCAGTGAGATGCATTTGTTTATACTGTATTATGTGTTTATGGAAGTATTGCACATATCTGTTCATGCTGTACTGTTCATGTTTTATACCCATTATAGTCCCATTTTGATTACAGTATGTGACAGTGTGTAGCAGCATAGATAAATATAATGTTAGGAGCCAGTCTCTCATCATAGGGTATACGGTACATAGGGTCGCACCTCCAAGACTTCCAAAACGCTGTGGAAAAGACAGTGGCATTAATGCATCATCTTTTTTTCCGCAGAGCTTTTCACAGAAAGTCCATAGAGTTTTCCTCGGTGTACTTTCTGTCCCTATTATACCTATATGGAAAATGCCAGTGTTTTTGAAATCGCAGCATTTCTGCTGCAGATTTTTTTCTGCAATGTGTGGATGGGATTAACCAGAATCCCATCCACTTTGCAGGTACTGTAATACACAGTGTTTTTTGCCACGAAGTTTCCACTGTGGCCAAAACGCTGCATATTCGCAATGAGGTGTCCCGGCATATGTCATGTTATCACCAATACATTTACATCACTTAAACATATAAATACCTTACTCAAAATGAACAACATATTTCATTATGATGTGACCACAATGTGAACTGGGGAACATTCTTCCAGCCATGTATTTGGGCCATCTAGTTATCAAACATAAAAAGGGTTCACATCAATGAAAAGTCAATTTACAGCTGCCACCGACCCAGTGAATTCAATGGAGAACTGGCTGAGCGCTGCTTGCAAGACTATTTCAGACATCAGAAGCTAAAAGTAAGAACAAGAACAAAGTGCATGGATAAGACTTTATTTGCATTCAGAAGGAAGACCTCACATTTACAAATACTTTACAACAATAAGAATACAAAAACTTTGTATAAAAGTGACCTCTTAAACTTAAGACTGGTACAGCTAAAGGTAAAGACACAAGCACCTTTTCTATCTCTGGTACCAGTGGTCACAAGTACAATCCACGTTCCTGTTTTCTTCATGGTGAAGGGTGGCATTTTCTGCACACACATTTTAAAATCTCTGCTAAGGCTCTGTACACATTTGCATTTGTCAATTCTGTTGTCCAACTCCGTCATAAGTGCAGAATGACTAAATTGATGGCATGCTAGATCTGTTGCAAGATGGACACACCACTTACTTGTATTGGGTTTTGTCACGATGCACTATTTTTTGCCATTTTTAATGGAATATGACTGGAAATCAGAACAGAGCTTCAAATGCTGATGTGAACAGAGCCAAAGAAATTCTAATTCTGCTCAGGTTAAATTTAAAATTGGTTAAGGCATTTGTGAATCTGGCTGTACGTGGAGGAGATATATAAAAACGAATGCAAAAAAGGTGTTGCCTATGGCAACCAGTCAGATTATGATTTATATTTTTCTAAGGCAGCTTAGAAAACTAAAAAACTAGGAAGAGTTTTCACCTTCAACTAATTTTCCATTGCACCAGTTTTCATAAAACTGAGGTTTAGGTCCCAGCAAAATGTGACATTGTTTCCATAAATCGGGTCACTTGTGAAGTGTCCAGGATGTTGTGAATAGTAATATGGTCATATACTATATAAGGTATAGGTACGGTCATATCTGCAGAGATAGGCATCCACACTTTACATATTCACCAAACAGATGAGTTACAAATATACGTATAGGTAGCTTTGTATGCACTGGCCATGACAGACAGCCACATTCTCCCACTTAAGGTTTATATGGCCTTTTATAGCTCTATACAAGCTTGGAGATATATGGAGCCATATTAAGCAACCTACAGACATTTATGACCCACACTATACTTCCATATCCTTTCAATCTGACAGAGCTGTTTTTTTTCTGTCTGCTTGACATGAAAAGCATGGTCTGTTCCATCAGATGCTGCGGTTATATACAACTGAAGTCATAAATTACATCCACTAGAATACAATATTTCACAATTTCTGATGTTTAGTCTCAGTCCATTTCTCTTAGGTTAGTTCCGATCACAAGTATATTTCAAGAATACCAGAGACTACGGCTTAGATTTACTATTGTGGTTACCATTAATCTTTGGTGTAAATGCGGAGCATCTTATGTACCATTTGGCATATCTAGTTTGGGCTAAAGTTTTTGTGACTTGCTAGAATTGTGGGTATGGCTACTCATAAAAAGTGGGCATAGCTGACTGCGCCAAATTAGTGTAATAAAATTTTGGCTCAAAATAAGCCAACTCAGGCCCGGTTCACATCTGCGTTCAGGTTTCCGTTCGGGGAGTCCGCTTGGGGACCCCCCCGAACGGAAACCTATACACATAAAAAGCGGTTTACCTGGGAAACCCGCGGACCCCATAGACTATAATGGGGTCCGTGTGGTTTCCGCTCGGTTTTAGCACGAAACATGCGGAGAGGAAAGTGCGGCTTGCAGGACTTGCAGATGTGAACCGGGCCTAAAAGGTGGTATAAACAGACTAGACAGATATGCAGCCACTGTATTTTCAGACTGCCTGTCTAGGTTTACACTTTAGAAAATCTAGGCCACTGATTTATTTCAGCTTTTATAACTTTACATACATGAAGTTGACTGTGCCTTTAAATACTATGGAAATTTAAAAAAAATTATGTCATGGCTTTAGAAACTGATAGGCTAACTGACATAATTTCAATTCATTGGAGGTGTACCTGTGGCAGTATTATAAGGCCCACTAGAAATCGGTCAAGACAGAAAAAGAATTGGGTATATCCCCCTGGGAGGAGCTTCCATACACCAGGTCAATATAGTGACATTGAAGCAACATCTGAAGACATCACCAGGGAAGTTAAAGTTTGGGCACAAATGGGTCTTCCAAATAGACAATGACCACAAGCATACTTCCAAAGTTTTGCCAAAATGGCTTGAGGATGACTAAGTGATCATCTTCAGTCCCATAGAAAATTTATGGGCACTGTGTGCGCAAGTAGGCCTACAAACCTTACTCCATTTCTGCCAGATAGAATGAGCCAAATTTCCAGCCACTTATTGTGAGAAGTTTGTGGAAAGCTGTCCAAATTTTAGACTCAAGTTAGAAAATTTAAAAGGCAAAGCTACTAAAAACTAACCATGTCCATGTAAATGTAGACAAGGATAAGATGTAAAAAATTGTGAAAAACTTAATTTTAATGGATGTGGTTAATTATGACTTCAACTGTATATATATATGTATGAAGGTATGCACCCCTACAGCATTTACAGAACCTTATTGTGTCGTTGTACATGGCCATGGTGATGCCTGGGTTCTCATGTACAATACTGTATACAAAAGCCTTTGTGAACCACATGCATTGTGTCAGTGAAGATGCATGCTCGCTCCCAAAACAAGTCATTTCTTTAGCTTGCATGTTCTTAAAGATGACTTTTCACCACCTTCACAAACTCCAGCCGTTTTCATCTTTTAATAGGAGCTGCTCCACTAATTCCGGCGAAGTTTGAATTTTTTTCCGTAGCCCCCACCATTCTTGAGCAATCAGTGTGGTTAGTTTTTGATAAATAGGCTCTGTCAGGTGGGAAGTCTCAGGCAAGAGCTCCAATCAGAGGCAGACATGGTCACTGAATCACGCCCACTCGCTTGCTCCTGCCTGACACAGCCCACCTGACAGTAAAGAGCCTAAATAGCATATCAGTGAAGTGGAGCCTATTAAATGATACAAAGAGCTGGAGTTGTTGAAGGTGGTAAAAGGTCCTCTTTTATGTTAATCTGTCACCATGTCTCTGAGACAGGGCAGTTTGGTTATTGATGTAATCATACAACAACCAATACCAAGATTACATCTCCCTCCAACAACTGCAAATTTTATTATGACAGTGTCACTTTAACTGTAGTTTAATGTTGACAAAATTAATCAGTGAAAAAGCTGCAACTAACATGCAATGCCACTTTACACATAGGCCAATGTGCTGCTAGCTAACTATTTATGAAGCTGCAGAAAAGGTATTATCACCGTAAAAACTAACGCCTTTACACTGGCCAGTTATCTTAAGGACCATTCCCAATAATTGGGCTGATCTCAGCCGATATAAAAGGGTCCCAATCAATTATCCTAGTGAACTTATTAGAGTATGAAGTGCATTGTAAAAGGGCACTGTAACCAAAGTCCCAGAATCTCCTTACCATTTCTAACATAAGTTTGGTCTGCTACAGGTAAGACCATACAGATATGCATAAACCCCAAAGAATGATTTATTTTGGACATATTTACTGCACACACACTGGTGCCCATTATGCATACGCACACATCAGTCCCACAATTTAGAAAGGGTCATAAAATAAAACAGGTATAATAGCAACAACAATCTCTCTCTACATTTATATAAAAATACTATTTTACAAACCAAATCCAAAATTGCACCATAAATGAAATGTTGCGTTTTTCATCAAAATAGGTAATTTCCCTGTATATTGTAGTTAATGCTTCTTAATTCTTTCCATAAGAAGTCTATATATAGTCACTATACACATAACAAATACAACATGTAAGAAACTTTGCGATATTCTTTACCATAAAGTCCCTCAAACAGAAAACCCCTGCCTAATATCATAGTGTAAACATTAGCGAGTCGAGTGGTCAGCACTGTTATACAATATGGACACCTAGCGTACACGGTGTTAACAGGATGGCTACAGGTTATATGTAGTGTAATGTAAAACATATAGCAGAGTTCCTGGAAGACCTGTTCTTGGTCCTTTGATCTTAGATGAGGATAGGAGGATTTTTTTGACTGTACATTCTGGTATTATAATGGATAACCATGCCATAGAGGGTTAAAGGATATTTGTAGTTGTATTTATAATGGGTGGGATATGAAAGTATAGAGGATGGTTTAGAAAAGATATTGCCGAGCTTCAAAAATATGCATGGATATAGGTGGTACATGATATGCTATGAACACATTTAATTGGATAGTATCAAATATAGGCAATGAATCCAGTTCTGCTGGAAAGTGCAAGGACGTAAATATACTGGCTTCAATGGACCAACCTTGTACAAAGCTGTATATGGCCTGACAGCAGGAAGATCTATGACTCTATATGGTCCTATGATTGTCTGATACTAGTATCACCCACTTCCAATATAATGTAATCGTAATGTTTGGTGAAGGTTTAGTATGTCTAAATCCCATGTCAAATACCCCTTGGCACAATCTATCCTATTAGCTAAACCTGAGACTTGTCTCTGTTCTGAACGAACTTCTCCATTATCTAACCATAGAGCTTTATGATGCTTTGTTTTCAGTGTCCTGTAGCAACACATGAGAACCCCATATGAAAAGAGCTGATCAAAAGCGGTCTATGAATTTAGTGCACGCAGGAAAATGAAATGGATATGAAGATCCTGCATTTTTTATGCCAAATTTATTTACTTCATTATGGTCGACTTTTAGTCAAAGCAGTGTTTCTGCCTCATCTAAGTACCCACTGGCTGATACCCTATGCATAGTTTTATTTCAGGTTCTTATCATAAAAGCTTATAGGGGCTGTCCAGTGGGGAAAACTTGTGGACAGAGGTTTCAGAATGGGTTAAAAAACGCACTTAAAAGAAGTAGTACTGCCCATTTCCTGTGTGTTGAAATAGACCAGGCAGCAGAGCCAGGCTGAGGACATAGGGAGCAAAGGGGGAGTACTAATTCCTTTAATTTTTTTGTAACCTATTCTGAGCCTTTTGTCAATTTATTTCCCCTCTGGATGACTCCATTAATGTAATATGTATGCGCTAACTTGACTGTAGTATAAAGGTGTTTATATAACAAATATTGCAATTTCTTTGTGACTTAACACAATTTAGATCACCGCTGGCATTTTCCCTTTTTTGCACAAGTCACTGACGTAATAATAGCAATAATATTCTGTACAGAACATCAACCCTTCTCTCAGGCAGCTGGCACATAGAATATCTCTTCTTGATCTAATACAAAGTGGCAGGTGAAAATGATCTGGATAAGGAGAAATTTCTCACCCAGCTTAAAGAACATTCATTTTAGGCCTGGTGCATGCAGCCTTATTACAGCATCACATTGTTATGGAGCTGTTCAGAGCTCCCAGAGAGATGCATGGGGCTTCTGCTGTACCTCTTTATCCATAGGGGAGCATACAGAGCTTTTTGTCCATATGACTCCAAAAGAAAAAAACATTAAGATCAAAATAAAAGCAGTTAAGTCTTTGGTAAGATCCAGTTTTCTCGCAAATCTTGCAAAAAGTGCCTTAAGGGGTTGGCCACTTAAACAACTTTAATCTAAATGCCTTTTAATAATAGTGTTATGTTACTTACTAGTCGGTGCTTCTGGCACCTCTGCAGCTTTTTCATAAGACACAGCCTGCAATTCAGTTGGCCCCAACTTGTCACCACAGAGTTCCTCTCCATAACATGGTGCCAGGTGGAGGGGCATGTGACCATAAACGTCACTCAGTCTGCACTAGTTTCAAGAGCACAGTCAGTATCGTGGAGGCCGAATGCATTGTTATTCCTCCACCAAGTATCATGCTATGGCTGGGAACTCTGTGCTGATGAAACGGGGTCAGCTATACTCTGGGTGGGCGGCTTACAAAATCTTAGAACTGCTGCAGAGGTGCCAGAAATACCTACTAGTAAGTAACAGAACTGTGACAGAAATTAATGGTGAGCCCCTTTAAAAGGAGCTATCCTACCATAATTAAAACATTTGCTTTCTTCAAGAAACAGCGCCATACTTGTACTTGGTCTGTGTTTGGTACTGCAGCTCGGCCCCATTCACTCTCAATACAGCTAAACCTCAATACAAATGGACAGACATGAAGCTTTTTCTGGGAGAAAGCACATATGTTTATCTTATCCTAGGACAACTCCTTTAAAGTAAGATTTTTGACAAAAAAATACTTCAGTTCCATGTGCAATCTGTTGACTTCCAAGCTGTTGTGTGCATGCTGCAGACTACAGATCAGTTGACCACCTCTGATGAAGAGGCCACATATGTATCACAGGCTTTGTAGGAATATCAATCTGTACCTAATATTACTGAGGCCATATGTGCATCTTATGGGTTATATTATATATTACCGTATATCCTGCTGCTAAACTGCTGATTTAGCCTATGGATTACACTGTAGTCTGCTCTATACCAATTAGCTGTTATTAAGATATAATATCTAACACCAATAATCCTTGTTGGCCTGATGTCTACAATAAATCATATCCCATAGAATACAATGTCATAGAACTAGCTGACACTAGCTTTTATAGATAGACTAAGCCTACTTGTGACTTCTGCAGTGATTGTCTGTAAGAAATGCAGCTAGTATATAAAGAGGATGTCAGTCACAGTCAAATAAATTCACATCAACCCAAGTGCAATTGCAATCCATGTATGTGGTTGATCTGATCACTGGCGATTCAGATGCTACAGGATGTTGTGTAGAATTGACCTCTGCCAAGAAAACAATGAATGTTCATATTCACAGAGGGATGATCAGAAAACCATCCTTGACCTATGGCAGCACAGCATGCATCTTCATTAGGAAAACTAAAAACCTGTTTATTTTTTCCATAAAAAGTCTGCAAAGTTTTAAACCATATAGGCTGGATAGTAATACTCCACCCAAAGACCAGTCTTGTCTTCTCAGCGTTTGATGACAACCTGTTCATATGCCCCTGCGCCAACCCTAAAAGTAATGCAAAGGAGGTAGTCAAAACAAGGGCAATTTAAGAAATTTTAGATCTGTTTTAAGAGGATTATAATCTTCTTCAGCATTAAGAATAGTGCTAAGGCTATAAGACGACAACTTTAGTCTTGTATGTATGGCCAAACAATGCAGTGTTGCCCTGCCTGCGTTGCATTCAATAAAAGTATGACATCACACTGACTCCTATGTGGTCACAAAAAATCTATCAATGGCATTTACTTTCATTAGATGCGATGCAGTGACATTGTGATCTTTGGCCAAAGTCGGCGTTTTTTAAAATCCCCACCAATAAGAAAAATATTCTTACAGTATCAGTATACATATACTGAGACAAGTGAGTCCTCATAAGGAGGGGTAGGGGCTGAAGGTGTTCTGTGAGTAAGTTATGTAGCATTTACCTGTTTGGCAAGTGATGACTCCCAAGAGCAGTGCTCCCTCCAGGACCTACAAACAGCCTTAGACCTTCCTCTAAAAGAAACAAAGACAAAGATATTAATACTTCAAATAGCCATGTTATTTAAGGAAGAGGATAGGTGGCAGCAGACTCAGGGTTAAAAACAAATAAAAGAATCAATATCAAAAGTTCTCCAATTCCCACATGAATCTGCCTTAAAGGAACACTAAACATAGTACTGATAAAAGTAAACAGGAAATAAACCATCTACTACTTCTGTTAAACTGCAGGATTTTCTGTATGCTCACAATCAAAAAAATCTGCAGAAAACACAAGGGGAATTTATCATTCCCTCTATGCCAGGTTTGGCATAGAGGGAGGATATTGAGGTGCACATTTGGCACAAGGCCCTTTTTTAGCAAAAGGCCTCAAGCTCCGATCCGTGTCTTGCCTGCCACATTCTCCTTGGCTTGGCTGATTTAAAAGAACTCATGCCATTAACTACCTTGTATAGATTTCCAATCCAGTGCTGGGACCTCCAACAGATTTATGTAGAAGTCATAAATCTCTCGATCCCTGCACCCGCTGAGCCATTTACTAAGACTGGTGTATGATACGCCAGCGTTAAAAAAATTTGCCCTGCAGGGTTTCATGTCTGCTGATATGTTACATTATCAGTTACTGAACAACTGAGAGGATAGGCCTTAGCAATACTGGAAACCTAAGGCAAGATAAGAAGGGTAGTTTAATGGCTGATCTTCTAGGACACATAGAAGATTTTTTTTTTCTTGCAAATTTAACTCAATTTCCTATTACTTAGAGAAAAAGGTGTAACCCCTCTAAAATTGGAGTTCGTGATATTTACCTTCTGCACTTGAGTCAAGGGTAAAGTCCTGGCTTTGGAGAATGGTTTCTATAACATCATCTGCATCAACCCGGGTGGCATCCACTCTTTTTAACTGTGACTCAACAGAGTCCTGTTTCACTGGAAGCCTATAGGCAAGAAAGATAAAGTATTATTAAGCACAGGCATTTATATTGTATTTATCACATGACAAAATAAATTAGACGGCACTATAAAACATCAGAGAGAACAATTTTTTTTTTTTTTTATTCACTCATGCTGCGACATTTAAAGTGCTCTAGTAAAGCTGAAATGTTATCTCGGGTTACTAAAGGAATCACTTTTTACTATTGATTTCTGCTGTTGGGATCGCTGGGCTAAGGTCTCTGTGACTTGCACCCATTTTATACATGGATACAGTGTTTCTTTGTTCTACAGTTAACATTTATCATTTCTATACAGCTTGCAATAACCATTTCCATCAGTCCGCGATTTCCACAAATCCTCTGAAATTGGTTATGATGCTGACAAACTCCCACAGCTTGTATGCGCACAGCTATCCTTTCCTCCCCTCGAGCCTCATCACTAGTACATGCCAAATCAGTGGAGGTCATAACCTCAGTCACCCATTCCCCCAGCTTCAATATTGTGGCTATATCATGGTCATGCATGTGCACAGTACTCGGCTGTTTCCAACAGTACAACAGACTTTGAACAGAGCGTCAAGAAGCAAACTCGACCGTCACTGCTTTCAAGCTCATCCTAACCACATTCATGCAGTCGGGCAGAATGGGGGACTGTTATTCTCCCATTCTGGTGATGGATAAGGGTCATAGCAGTCTGTCCTCCACTGATCTAAAGTGATAAAGGGGTATTCCAGCTTGGAGCATTTAGGTTGGAGCATTGCAGAAACGCAGCTTTTTTGTTGCAGATTTTGCTGCAGTTTTTTAAGCCAAAACCAGGAGTGGCTACAAATGGAATAGGAAATATATAGGAAGCTCTTATATTTCTACCTACTGCTCAATCCATGTCTGGCTTGAAGGCAAAATCTGCAGCAAAAACAGAAGCATGTCCACAATGTGGGGCCTTAGCTATAAAGAGGTTTTTCAGTCCCTAATGCTTGTTTAATGTTGATGACCTCTCCAAAGGATCAGTATCTCATCTGTGGGATTCTGACATCCAGACCCCACACAAATCAGCTGTCCCCATAGTGTACAGGGAGCAGCAAGAGCTCTACTGTAGCACCATGGAACTGCAACTCCTCATCTATTACTTGAACAAGAGCAGAGCTCTATCGGCTACCTGCACATTTGTGCAGTTTCTGGAAAACGGACAAATCCATAATGGCTGATCTGTCCGAGGTCTGGGTGTTGGATAGATCATCACTATTAAGTATGCATTAGGGGCGGAAAAATCCCTTAAAGCAATGGAAGGGAAGGGGTGGAGATCATATAAAATAAAATATTTTATATTATTGTAATGTATTGATATATAAAATAGAGAATATGGGGAAAAAAATAGATCAGAGAAGTGTTTGCAATACTCATGATATTGATGTTTCTGTAAAATGTCTCATGCTGTACCTGCTAAGCTTTTCTGATGAAGACCCCTCTTCTTTAATATCCTGGTTGAATGCCAGAGCTTTGTTGCCATCATCTTCAATTGGTTCGGGAATGCTTCCAATACCAGTGGAAGCACTACCTACCGATGTGTTCCTCCGATGGCTTAACTCGGATAAACTAGAAGACCGTGAGTGGCCTGTGCTGTATCCTGAATTAAGGGAACATCGGATATAAAATTATATATGGACTGTTAAAATTCCAAAAATGAAGAGCTCAAACAAAGTGTCCGTCAGATATACATGTTACAATTCTAGACCGTTTGCTGGAGTTAGCAAATTCACTCAGAATGGTTTACTTAACTGGACACTTTTAGCTCATGTCTATTCATGCAGACTGGGACAAATGCAAAATAGCATTATAAATAATACAAATGACTTTCTACATGGATGATTCCAGTTGCATATGATTATACAGTACACTTATTATAGTAGAGCTTTTCTAACAAGCTATTGCCAAATGTTCCATTACCATACATTTATCATATATAGCCCCCAATACCATAAACTGTGGGAAAAAAAAATTATTTAGTCAGCCACCAATTGTGCAAGTTCTCCCACTTAAAAAGATGAGGTCGGCCTGTAATTGTCATCATAGGTAGACTTCAACTATGAGAGACAAAATGAGAAGACATACAGTATCTAGAAAATCACATTGTCTGATTTTTAAGAATTTATTTTCAAATTATGGTGGAAAATAAGTATTTGGTCACCTACAAACAAGCAAGATTTCTGGCTCTCACAGACTTGTAACTTCTTTTTTAAGAGGCTCCACTGTCCTCCACTCATTACCTGTAGTAATGGCTCCTGTCTGAAATTGTTATCAGTATAAAAGACACCTGTCCACAACCTCAAACAGTCACACTCCAAACTCCACTATGGTGAAGACCAAAGAGCCGTGGAAGGACACCAGAAACAAAATTGTAGACCTGCACCAGGCTGGGAAGAATTAATCTGCAATAGGCAAGCAGCTTGGTGTGAAGAAATCAACTGTGGGAGCAATAATTAGAAAATGGAAGACATACAAGACCACTGATAATCTCCCTCGAATAGGGGCTCCACGCAAGATCTCACCCCGTGGGATCAAAATGATCACAAGACCGGTGAGCAAAAATCCCAGAACCACACGGGGGGGGAAGTAGTGACTGACCTGCAGAAAGCTGGGACTAACGTAACAAAGGCTACCGTCAGTAACACACTACGCCGCCAGGGACTCAGATCCTGCAGTGCCAGACGTGTCCCCCTGCTTAAGCCAGTACATATCCGGGCCCGTCTGAAGTTTGCTAGAGAGCATTTGGATGTTCCAGAAGAGTACTGGGAGAATGTCATATGATCAGATGAAACCAAAGTAGAACTGTTTGGTAAGAGACACAACTCGTGGTGTTTGGAGGAGAGTGAATGCTGAGTTGCATCCAAACAACACCATACCTACTGTGAAGCATGGGGGTGACAACATCATGCTTTGGGGCTGTTTCTCTGCAAAGGGAACAGGACGACTGATCCGTGTACATAAAAGAATGAATGGGGCCATGTATCGTGAGATTTTGAGTGCAAACCTCCTTCCATCAGCAAGGGCAGTGAAGATGAAACGTGGCTGGGTCTTTCAGCATGACAATGATCCCAAGCACACCGCCAGGGCAATGAAGGAGCAGCTTCGTAAGAAGCATTTCAAGGTCCTGGAGTGGCCTAGCCAGTCTCCAGATCTCAACCCCATAGAAAACCTTTGGAGGGAGTTGAAAGTCCATGTTGCCCAGCGACAGCCCCAAAACATCACTGCTCTAGAGGAGATCTGCATGGAGGAATGGGCCAATATACCAGCAACAGTGTGTGCTAACCTTGTGAAGACTTACAGAAAACATTTGACCTCTGTCATTGCCAACAAAGGATATATAACAAAGTATTGAGAAGAACTTTTGTTATTGACCAAATACTTATTTTCCACCATAATTTGCAAATAAATTCTTTAAAAATCAGACAATATGATTTTCTGGATTTGTTTTCTCATTTTGTCTCTCGTAGTTGAGGTCTACCTATGATGTCAATTACAGGCCGGCCTCATCTTTTTAAGTGGGAGAACTTGCAAAATTGGTGGCTGACTAAATAAAAAGGTCATCACCATAGGAGTGCATTAAAGGCAGTAACATCACTACAACTATCTATTGTCAGGTGTATGATCCAAATTGCATGTTGCAACTTTTACACAATATAGATTGTGTTCGAACGTTTCTCATACTTCAATAGAGGGCAATAGGAAAAGTTGCACTTCTAGGAATGTGTCATAAGTTATAGCAAAATTAAAATTAAAAGAACAATTAAAAGAACATTTAGTGTTTGTATTTCCAGAAACAACGTTACAAAATTAGGTTAAATGTAAAATTAGGGGAAGAAAAAAAAAAAAAGGTCAAGCCAAACTTTGCCAAGACTATCACCTCTCATGATATGTGTGTTTTAGTAAGTACAAAAACAATTCCAGTGCATCTTTTATTACTCGTATTACTCTGTTTTATCCTGTTCCTCTGTTACTCCTCCTGAATATTTAGGAATAAGTTAACAACTGGATGTTACCTTTTTGCTTGTCAAAAGGAAAGTCTGACACGGTCATTACTAACTGGACAATGACAGCCCCCCAAATTAATAACACCCAGCTATCAATGTATAGGAGCAACAACAGAAGAACAATACAAGAAAAGATGTTCCAGAATTTCTATTTCATGTCCATGAGAAAGAAAAATAAGTAATAAACAAAAAAAAAAACTGTAGATTTGACAAGTACACTTTAAAAAGTAAAATAAAATGAGATATTTAAGAAAGAATAACCATAAATAAAATATTTACTGGAGTCTACAAAGTACATCAAGTCATATATAGCACATATACTGTACAAAACAGTACAAATGAAGCTAGGTTCACATCTACACCGGGGTTTCTGTTCTTCTGCACCAAACACCAGAAGAATGGAAAAATGGACTGCATAAAATAGACACGAACGCAGCCCAAGGGACCCCACTGACTATAATGGGATCTATCAGGTGCACATTATTTTTAACTGAATTCGCTGGCCGAAAAAGTCAGCCTTGCAGGACTTTATCATCTGGGGAATTCTGATGGATCTGCATGGACACCCAGTGCAGATGTGAACCCATTGTAAGAATGTTGATAAACCTTACAACATCCGTACAATGACAGAAAAAATACCCAATCAGATCACTTCTTACATTTTTAAACCTTCGCTGCAAAACTTAAAGCTGCAATGTGATTGGTTACTATGAACAACAGTTTTTATTCTGAATATAACATTCAGATTCTAGTATTTGCTGGGTTTTTATGATGTACAAAATAAACTGGTAAACAGATCACAAAGATGCAGGTTTGTTTTGCAGGCCAGGTAGTCAAAGTCATATGTAAAGCAGGGATCAATGCACTGGTAAACAAGTCTAACTGGCTCACAATCCTCAATTTACATTCAACCAGCTACATGTCTGCACATAGTAAGGCATAAGTGGTATCTTCTGTGCTCTTACTGCAAGTATGTGACAAACTTTTATCTGACATGTCCTTTACTCAATCACTGGTGTTCTGCAAAGTGTTCTCAATGGCTGTCAACAGCAGTAGATACTGAATGTAATACCAAAGCCCATATATAATCTCACTTACTAAATATTCATTAAAAAAGGTTTAAAGGTGTTTTTCCAATGTATACATTATTCCTTATCCACAGCACAGAGGATAAGTGTCTGATCGACAAGGGTCTGACTGCTGGGATCCCCAGTGATCATAAGATCCAAAATCCAATAGATTCCCCTAAATACTCTTTCAGTGTAGCAGTGTTGTACATGTGCGACCATCAGTCCATTTGTGTTTATGAGGCTGCTGGAGATCACCATTACGGCACTCCTACTAGAGTAAGTCAAGTTATGGCCACAAATGTGCACCACCACTCCATTCCCATTCATTGAGCACTCAGGGGAGCTTACAGGTCCCTGTTCTCTTGATCAATGGGGATCCGACTCCTGGGACACTTCTCCTCTATAATCATTGGATAAGGATTAAGTGGGTTCAGGTACATCTTAGGTGCTGTATTTTATGGATATAAATTATCCTGCTGAAAGAGGCCACTGCCATTACAAAATACCACTGCCATGAAGGGGTGTACTTGGCCTGTAACACTGTAAAGGTAAGTGCTATATTTAAAAAAAAAAACAAAAAACATGAATGCCAGAACCCAAGGTTTCCTCATAGAACATTGCCTCAGCCAGTTTGTCTTCTTCCCATAGCACCTAGCCATCCACACGATGTAAAAGAAAAAGTGATTCAACTTAACAGGCCAAGTTCTTCCATGCTGAATGGTCTGGTTTTGATGTTCATGTCCCCAGTGAAGGTTTTTTTCAGTTGTATATAGCAGTCAGAATGGGATTCGGGGCACTGTAACCACACAGGAGTCAAAGTACTTAAATCTTTTCATTGCAGCCAGCAGTAAGATAGTCCTAAAGATAGGTGACTAATATCAGATGTATAGAGGTCTGACATCTGCCACCCCATTACACATCTGTTCTCAGCAACTGATACACAGAAAATGGGGCAGGAAGCAGACAGTTCTGTTCTCTGTGTAGAGGATGAACTGAGTCACTACAGCTTAGGTCACATTCAAAAGAATAGGAGCTGATCTGCAGTAACCTGGTCTGTCCAGTACACAGAATGGATCTGTCTGCTTCCTGCTCCATTCTCTATGAATCAGCTGCTGAGGACAGCTGTTCAGTGGTGGTGTTGGACCTCCACCAATGTGGTACTGATGACCCATTGTTAAGATATTTTTCAGCAATTTGTGCTACAGCAGCTCTTTTGTTGGCGTGTACATTTTTACAACCATTTTTCTACAATGCATTTTAAAGTATTTAAAAATGCAACAAAACGCAACTTGTTAACCCAGCCTTATATATCCTTACCCATATAATGTAGGCTAACATATAGTTAAAACCCCAGTGCTACCCTCTCCTCCATCAGACAAGTTTCCAGCAGTCTGTAGGTAGAAACTCTTCAGTAGATGAAAGGGCAGTGCAGGAATTTAAAATCTGTCACCAATCTGGTCAGGTTGCTCTGTTTGTTTTATAAAAAGTACTTTGGTCAACTTTTGCATATTAGGCCATTTCCTGCATTTTCTCCTGCTTCATTTGAATGCTGAACTGTAATAGTGTAGACAGGCAGCTACACAGTGTACAGAGCTATCTGCTTCTGGTTCCATACACTGTGTGAAGAAGTGCTGATCAGTGTGGGGGCCAGGTGTCACACCTGCACTGATCTCAAATTAGTGACCTCTCTTATGGATAAGTCATTATTTTTTGGCCTTGAATAGCACTTTTAAGACCATGTGCACATGGTAAAGTTAGGCAATACTGTTTAATTTTAGATATAAAACTAAACAACTGTTAGGAGATGAGGTATGCTGCAATCCTCATTGGTCACCTATACAGTCAAAGATACAGTGATCCCTGTTTGTCATGAAGTACTGTAACATGGTTTTTAAAGAAGCAATAATATGCGAGATCAGCAGCACAGCATAAAGATCATTCAATGTATAGGATGGGTGCGTCACAGTCACAGGTCAGCTGACCCGTAATCATAAACTGAAGGGAATGTTTTGTCTATAGCCTTAATGGCTAGGGTGTGGCTTTAGCCTCCCCTTTAACAAAGCCTAAACCTGTCCTGAAGGAAAGCCTATCTGTTTAGTACCTTGGTGTCTCTGTTTTTTAGGACATTGACACAGGAATTAAACTATCTTCCTGGCATGTACAAAGTAAAAGGCAAATATTTGCTTTCCGCCCTATACAAATAGTAAAAGAAAAGAGGAACTGTTACAATGAAACAAAGACCTTGGGAAAAAATAAAGTGTACACTGAAAAACATTCTTGAAATTCACTGAAACCGGACCACTACTTAGGATGACAGCATTGTGCTCATTCCTGAACGTACCTACAAAACAAGTATTCGTTTTTGGAGCACGGCCATCTACATCTGCAGTGTTTTTTGTTTTTTTTTAACCCGAGTGTGGTTCTCAGGTGGGAAAAAAGTGACAGGCGAGCTCAGTGTCAGACTAGGGTGCTGTATGATAAGTGTCTGTATGAAGTACATTGGTGTATATTTATGCAGAGTGGCATTAATGCTTCATACCCCTGGTACCGGCAGAAGAGCCACCTCAATTATCGGATGCCTCTTCATAAATGCAGCACCTCCACTGGGGTGTACACCTGTGCTTTAATCTACACCAGATTTCAGCAATCACTTGCACCAGTAAACTAGCGTGAGAGTCGAAAAATGCCAGTAGCAAGAATTATTGTTGCAGATATGTCATAAATCAATAATGATAAATAATGTCATCATTGCTCTCTCACTGATCAGCACTTCATCCAAACATTAAGCAAGGGGTGGGGGGCATTGGCACTGTTGGACCTGCCCTGACTTCCGACTATGAGACATAGGGACTTTTTAGCAAGGGTTTTCCTGGCTAAAAAGTGTGTCTTATAGTCCGGATATGCACGCTGATGTCCTTGTCCTGGCCCATCTTGATCTCTGTCCCACTAATTTTCATAAAATGTGGTGAGTGGGGCGCAGAAAGAGGGAAGTTGCGCACAAGTTACACAAAAGTCCTGTGTGCCAAAGAAGCACCACAACTATTCCTACCTACACCAGAGGGAATAATAAATAAGTGTATGGGATGGACTCCCCCTGGTAACACGCAGTTACAGCATTACTAGGGAGAACTTGTTTAGTAAAAGGAAGTAAAATAGGTTAATAAATTATATTATAAAAAAAGCTCACCAAACTCTCCCCTACACAATAGTGAAATAAAAAAACTGGTAAAGTTACACTTTAAATATAGAACAGAATACAGTAATCTGGGCTTTAGTGCACCCTACTAACTTGTAAATCATATCTTGTACCAACACTACATCCCTGTAATGTTGTAGTGTGAAATACCCCTTAACAAAACATGCTATGCAGGTGGAGGGAGATATGAAGTATGATTTATATAGACTGAAGTTCAAGTTTCAGGTAACAAATGTGTAATTTGGGTTGTCCTCAGGGTACACGTCTGTGGTATGAGGTCTGGAAAATCTGAAAAACCTATAAATAATTGTTATTCTCCTGTAAGGTTATGTTGCAGAACCGTCACAAAGTCCAGCGTATTTGGATATATTAGAAACAGCTTGTAAAGTATTAATATACAGAAGGGTTTAAGACCTCAGCAGAAAAACATTACAAACAGATTGGTTCTTTCATGGGCATTTTAAAAATGCTACAGGCAATAAGGCACAATGGTAGTTGGCAGTCGCCATCAGCCTTGAACTGTCTAAATGTGTTCTGTATCATCTGCAATAAGTATAAGCTTCAGGCTATTGTGTTAAAGCACATTACAGAATAAAGGCACCAGTCCTCAAGCAAGTATGGCACCAGAGAAATTGCCTTGGAGCGCTGACATTTGGAAGCACAAATTCAGAGTTTATATAATACACTAAAAAGGCAAACCTTCTAGGTTGGAGTCTTTGGCTCTCTGCTCAGTTCTGTCTATGGAATATAGATATAGGATTACTGGTCATTAGCAACCTAAGGAAATATTTGGGTGAGTAACAGCAATGTTAGGCAGTGAGTCATCCGAATGCTGAATTTTATTTCTTAAGAAATGTGTAGCAATAACCTTTTATACAGTTTACTCTTTACGTCACAAATCAAATTTCTGTATGATAAGAGATATTCAGCAAGATCTGGACATGAAAGGGTTGGAATGTTACGAAATTGTTTTTTTGCCTCCTCCAAACATAATCAACTGTTTCTACTGTTTTCCAGTGCACATTACAGTGATAAATAACATACCTTTGTTATGTAGGTCACTTTTGTAGACTTGGCAAAACAACTTTGAAGTATTATGCAAATTAGCTAGTAAGTGCAATGTGGGCGGGCATTCAGCCCTGGGAGCACTGCACTTGCTGCTCAAGTAGGATAGGTGATGTCATAGCAGTGGGAGGATCAACTCTTACTGCACAGGGAGTGCAGGCACAAGATGGTAGGGGTCTGAGTGGCAAGAGCAGTGTTCCAGGAAGCTGAAGGTCCAAAAGGTTGTTTACCACTGTAATGTGCTCAGTTACAAGGTGGTGGCAGTTAAATACACTTGGGGCACAAGATATACTCCCTTTAAAGTCCATTTGCTATATGGTGCCTCCCCTAAGCTTCATACATAGAATTTATTTTATTTGTCTCTCTAATACCTTTCCCTCATTTACTTTATCCCAAAGATTTTTTTGTGCTATTTTCTCATGATTCCCAGAGCCAAAAGAATAAGAACCTAAATAGTGTGTTATAACTTAGAGAGGTAGATAACTGCTGTAGCAGAAGGTTCAAGAAAAAAAAAACAAAAAAAAACAAAACACAACAATCTCCAAGGAGGAAAAAGCCAATGCAAATGTATAGCCAGTGAATTTATGGTATTCACCCAGGATCCTGCCCCCTCTTTTCTTCCATTATACATCTGTTGCACACATCTTAGGCCTGATGAAAGGCTTCTGGCCTGAAACATTACGCCATATCAAAAAGTGAAGGCTGATTATGTAGATATATATATATATTGGCAATCTTAAACTACTGGAGTGCTGTCCCGCTTCTGCTGGATTACATTGTTATGTAAAGAGTCATGTGATATCACTGGTGCATTACACAACTTCTTAACCAGGTTTAGCTTTTCAATAGGGGCCCGGGAGCTTTAGACTGACCATATAGTCATCATATAGATGGCTGTAGTCTTCTCGTCAGGTATTCCTCCTGGCATCCTCATAGAATGCATGCTTCACTCAACTCAGTAGGGAGAGCAGAGTAAACTGCTGTCAAACACTTCTGGCAGTAGCTCATCCCCCCAAAAATAAAATAATCTGGCATATTGACATCTAACATACTCGACACTTCTCTGCCTCAAAATTTGCTATTAGGGTAAAGTCTAGAGGCCGCCAAACACTACAGGTGGTTGGCCGGTCCTTGGCGGGTTTGGCCATTATACAGCGAGACAACTATACAATTTATACAATGCTAAGTTTAAATTTATGTTAATCAAGTCCATTGCTCTCATCTGTCATAGGATAAGAGCAATAGACTTAATCAGGGCTGGAATGACTGATGCAGACGAAGCTCTCTTAGCCTGCATTCACTTCAATGTAAAAAACACAACGCAGCTTTCTATTGTCACATCTGTTTACTTGTCGAACAAATGCTCTGCATGCATGGATGAGAGCAACACACTTTCTTAATGTGAACTTAATGTGTATGGCCAGTTTTAGGGTATGCCTTAAATCAGTCACCTATTGTGCTTACATTCGTTTCTTATCTACCCGACTGTTTCAGATTTCTTAAAATAATAAGAGACAGACTCCACCACAGAACCAGCAGGTTGAGCAAGATTAAACCTTAAATGGAAAGACAAACCCTCTATTGTCCCTTTTCCTTATGAATATATAGTGGTTGTACCTGATGCTTTAGATTGCTGACTGGCATAACTTGACGTCCTGGAATGTCCACAAGCTCCAAGTTCGTCGGGGACGGAGGCACTCTTTGAAGAAAGGTCTCAAAATAATATAGAGATATGTTACATTAAAAATGAGAATATACCATGTACATAATAGTTGTGCAACCTGTGAGAATATTAATGAATGTATATTAGGAAAACAAATGTACATACCGGCAACTCCTAAGTGCAGTTTCACAGTCTCTCGTCCTTTCCTATCTTCGTGCAAAGAGTCAGAATCTCCAGGGGTTGCAATTGAGGTGGCAGTGGAAAGTGCCCTGGAGGAAAAATAGGGCATGGTAAATGTGTATTTAATGTTTTCCTATCTAAAATAATATCTATATTAGTGATTAGGAATTAGAAAGGAATACCTATATTACAGGGGAAAAATATATTGCTATCTGTGATGATTCCACTTAAATATGGCTATAACTCAAAGCTGTATTTTGATCTCTGGGTATCGTATCTCCCTCTTAGTTCCATGTACTCATAATGTGCGCAGCCCTAATCCTAGTTGTATGTTATCAATAGTGGCAACACTGTAACAATAGGGCTTTGTATCCATCCCAGAATAGCTCCATTGTATTCCTACATAGACCTGGGTGATCAAATAAACATGCATTGTTCAGCCTGGGCTGTTGATCAGATATGGCTGATAACATTGTATCATTTCACTTGGTCTCAGCTCCATACAAAGAATCTGGACTTGAGTGCATTAATAAATCAGACTTGCCGTCGCCGGTGACCTCATTCTGGGAGGTGGCATAAAGGGTATATAAGATGAGGTAAGAGGTCAGTGGGAAGAGATTGTGCTGAGACTACCACTGGGAGATTACTATGAAGATGCTACTATGAGGAGAGGCTGCTGTGATGAGTTGCTGAGATGCTGGAGTTGATGCCGCTGCCTCCATTGGTTAGCTCCACATGCTATGTGTGAGTGTTGGACTATAGAGCCACATCCAGGATATGTGTGGTAAAGTAATTATTTCACTTTTATTCCCTTTTATTTTATTGCACTGTATCTTGTAACTAGTAACTGTTAATGCTTGTATATATCTGCATATCTGTTCTGAACTGCATGTGTTAGATGTTAATACCGACCCATTTAGGGGTTAATAAATATATAAAATTTAGAAAGCTTGTCTTGTATTTATGTTGTGAACCCAGGACTCACTGGCGGTGAGTGTGGTTTTTTTATGAAAGAAGTCTCAGGTGTGGGCCAAAGCGGTTTTGGCGCACTGAGGATCTTTCACACTATCCATTCCAATAAACACTCTAAAAAATAAAGTGACGGTAGTCCAGGAGGATACTACTGTATCCTTTCCTATTGAGAACCCAACAAATCCTATGGGAGTTACAACTCCCATGTACCGACCGGTGCTATGGCAGCAGAGGTGGGAGGCTCTTCATTAAATCCTATGGGAGTTACAGCTACAGCTCCCATGTACAGACTGGTGCTATGGCAGCAGAGGTGGGTGGGAGATCCGAAACCAAAAGGAGCACACTTGCTATGGCAGTTCAGAAAAAAGTTGAGCTCAGAACTCCAACAGATGTAAATGGATGCACGAATGGCCATGACGACAAGTCAGATTTCAGGGGTTCGGGGGACTAGTGTTCTGAATTTAGGTGTGGGCCCCAGAAAGGGGACCAGCATCTATCAGATATTTATGGCATATATGTAAATGTCTGCAACAGTAAATACCCCTTTAATGTTTCATTTTCCCCTATGGTGATGTTGTAGGAGAATACCATACCATATTCTTCTTCATATCACAGGTGATTGTTGTGGACCACAGAAAAAAAGACAACCCATAATTAACTGTCAAGCCATCCCTTTTATCACAATGTTATTGATTAATGCACTATGCTTTTTATATAAGTAACTCACGTTTTAAAGCAGGGGTCTCCAGACATGAGCTGCATACTGATTCCAACCTACAGACAAATATATGTACCGGTAAGTGTATGTAAGCAAATCTTACTATTAGGAAAATGGCAAATTCCATCTCTGCATACAATCATGCACTAGGCATCATCTGAGTAAGGATCCTTGCCAAGTAGCATGTCTGGTCTATTGTGTCTCCAATCAGATTTATGTACTTCCTTGTAAAATCAAATAAGCTCCACATAAGTTTTTCTCTCTCTGATTTAATTGTAGTAGACATGAAGAGATAAATGACTTTTGCCATACTTCACTATTCTCATATGATCATCTTCACATGTCACAATTAAGATAACAGGACATAGCATCTCTGCATTCTGGCTAATAGAGGGGGATACTGAGCAGGAGACCCACTATAACTCAGAGTGTCTTAACACGACATTTAAAAGAAGTGCCCACATTTGCAACCAAAATTTTTTGTTCTACTGCATCTACCAACAAATGAAAAATGAAGTAATTGCAAATAGTCTAACATTTTCAAATGCTTTTGTGCCTACAGCTCCTATGTACAGAACTAAGTATCTCCATAGTAACAGACTACAAATAAACCCTGTGTAGGTAGTCTAATCCTGAAGTCCTATTGCCAGCTATCTTTCCCTTAATTTTTGAAGATATTTGGGAAAATAGAACAGTATGATAGATATTATTATAAATGCGTTATTTTTTTTTTTTCCTCTCTCACGGCTGGGTTGTGTTGTTTGGTTGGTTGGTATGGGGTTCTTTATTACTGAATTTGTTTATTTTTTTTGTTAATGTGTATGTAAAAAACCTTTTTCCTATTTTTCGCTAATAAAATATGTTAGTATTAAGGGCAGGTCCACAGGGCATCACTACAGTGTTGTGAGCGAGGATCTTCTATTTAAAACAAGGTATAATCTGAATGGCTTTTGATTTAAAAGGTGAACTGTTAATTCCCTTATATATCTACATAGGTTCACTAACAGTAATTGTAAGCTCCACTGAAACCTTGCGCATGCGCATTTTGTTCACAGAGCATACACAACATTTGCCCTGTTGTGGAGCGCAATGGATTGTACTATGATGTTGCCAAAGGCTGTGCTATCTATCAAAGCCAAGGATGAGGTGTTTGGCATCGTTCACCAGTGCAACTCTGGACAAAAGACAGCATGAGAGCGCCCTCATGAAACACAATTTTCCATACTGCAATAAACCTCTATAATCAAAAGCTATGAACACAAAAAAAGTTATATGCCCCCATATTTCACCTTATAGACTCCCCTTAAGGCTCAATTTTCTCTATAAAGTGCAGCACTGTATCAGCAAATCTGAAATCTCCTATAAAAAAAAAAAAAAGCTAACTAAACTTGCTACAATTATCACAAAAAGCCTGGGCTCACATCCTGTTATTTTCCTCATAAACGTAATGAAAACAAGCTGATGAAACAATGGAAAACCACTGCAATATCTGCCCAGAGCTTTTAGGAATAATACATTTTGATCCAATCCCTCTGGCAGTGCTTGTATTCTGCATTGGTAACGGGAACAAGACACGAGAAGCGACTGCAAAAGTGTTTATATCCCAGAGCTGTAAGTGCATTAGCCAGGAAGAAACAGATTTAATAATTCACAATGATCTCCTCCGATAGACTGTGACTACATCCCTGTAATGATGGAACAGCTTCTAGAGGAAGCTCAGGCTGTGGCATACACAGTACAGGCTTTTATAGAAAGTCAGTCTATGCCAATATCGTATTCATTAGCTAAGAAAAAAGGGTTGGTGAAGGGCATCGGCCATCATAATGCAACATGTCTGTTTCTGCACACTTCACTTAAGCATGTAACAATACATATACTGTTATCACCCTGTTCCAATGCAGCATACACTAAGGAATAGGCATTACAAGTGTCGACTCCATCCTGCCCTTTAAGAATACATAATTTCGTATCTACCACTACAAGCTCCAAGCTGACTGGCTATTCAGAATGACCTCACATTTACTCCTAAAGTTCCACAAATGTGATTGGTTAAAGCCTTCTGTAAAACACTCAGCAAACTCCGCCTAAAGACTGATATAAACAGGGAAAAAATATATTTTTTTCATCTGGACAAACCCAGTCTATATTCCCTATTAAGACATGTTGATGTCCATGTCATATGCAACACATCCTCCATACGAGCGAGCAGGTGATAAAAACCTAAGAAGTGATGGATGGTATGACACAAACTTTTGTCCATCCTATACTTACTTCCCTTGGGTTCTATTGTGGGTGAACCACGTGCTTCCGAGCCTATTGCGACCCCTGATCAGAACCAGCACTTGCCCCTGAGTTGCCACGCCACCTCTATCCTCTCCCATGTTTACTTCTAGTTAACTATGCTATGAGGGTTTGGCTGAATACATCATTATAATAGTAAGTCCAGCCCATAATACAGGTAACTGGCAGTGAACAAGCGGAGTGATTTGGGGTTTGGTTGTTGGTTCCAGTATTGAACCCATCCCTGGAAAACCCCTTTAACTTTCCAGGAAATAGTAAAACGTGAAATGACCAGTTAGTTTTCCCTAAAGGTATGGCTATGTCCACCTTTCAATGCACTTTTACAACTGGTATTTATTTCTTTAACATGGAAGCATACGCAATACGAAATATTTGCATGCAATCTTATGTGACTACCAGAAGTCGGTAGAAAACATGCTTTAATAGCAGAATTTACTCATTCATTGAACCAAACTTTGCTACTTTACTGAAAGGAGTATTCCCAACATAGACATTCATGGCATATACACATGGGTCCATTCATCCTCCTTTCATTCATGGCCTGGATGTGACAACCACTTCACCAGGCAGGTCGGAGGACCCAGTTTTCTACACCAGTGCAGATCCCAGTGGTAGGACCTGTATATAACAGACATTTAGGGCATATCCAGAAATGGCTTTAAAGGGAATCTGTCAGGTCAATCGGGGACACTAAACCACCCACAGGTCCTTATAGACCTGGTGTGATGATTCCGCTTAAATATGGCTATAACTCAAAGCTGTATTTTGATCTCTGGGTAGCGTATCTCTTTACTCATAAGGTGCGCAGCTATAATCCTAGTTGTATGTTATCAGTAGAAGCAACATTGTAACAATGGGGCTTTGTATCCATCCCAGCAGGGCTCCATTGAATTCATACACAGCCCTGAGTGATCAAAGAAACATGCATTGATCAGTCTGCACTGGTAGATCAGACATGGTTGATAACATTGTATCATTCCACTTGGTCTCAGCTCTTTACAAAGAATCTGAGTGCATTAATCCATCAGACTTGCTGTTGTTGATGACCTCATTCTGGGTGGTGTCATCAAGGGTATAAAAGATGAGGTAAGAGGCCAGTGGGGTAGTTATTACAGACCATCACAGACTACAGGAGACTACAGGAGTTTTTTACAGACAGACTACAAGAGATCACAGATAGACCACTGTGAAGAGCATGCAGGCTGGATTATTGTTGTGGTGATGCCACATGCTAGGAAGCCTCCACTGGTTACTCACATATACCAGAGCATGTGTGAGTGTTGGACTACAGAACCACATCAAGGAGATGTGTGGTAAAGTAATCATTTCACTTTTATGCCCTTTTATTTTATTGCACTGTATCTTGTAACTAGTAACTGTTAATGCTTGTATATATCTACATATCTGTTCTGAACTGCATGTGTTAGATGTTAATACCGACCCATTTAGGGGTTAATAAATATATAAAATTTAGAAAGCTTGTCTTGTATTTATCTTGTGAACCCAACACTCACTGGCGGTGATTGTGGTTTTTATGAAAGAAGACTCAGGTGTGGGCCAACGCGGTGTTGGCGCACTGAGGATCTTTCACACCTGGGGATTAGTGTCCCAGATCGCCCTGTTGTAATGCAATCCACCGGCGCATTAAAAATAAAAAACCTTTATACTTACCTAGAATAGGGTCGGATCGATGCTCTTCTGTGAGAACGGTCTGGCTTATTCATGAGGCACACCTCCCAGCACCTGCGCTGTTCTTCAGTGAAGCCAAAGATGGACACCCCGGCTTCACTACATATTTGCGGGCATGCGCACTGAAGCCGAGGTGTACTCCTCTGGCTTCATTGAAGAACTGCGCAGGCGCGGGCAGTACAGTGGCAGGGTGAGTATAAAGCTTTTTTTTATTTTTAATGCAGCCATGGATTGCGTTATAACAGGGTGATTTGGGACACTAAACCCCAGGTCCATCTGGACGTGTGGGTGGTTTAGTGTCCCAAATTGCCCTGACAGATTCCCTTTAATATTCATCATAGACGATACAATAAAATGAAATATTTTCTTAAATATAATGCAAATAAGAAACGGAATATGGCCTTTGGAAATGATATATAGAAAACAACAGCTATCCAGGTTCCGCTGAATAAAGTTAAAGCAGTTTTGTCAGCTTAATATGTTAACCCATATAAGAGCAGCATATTACAGCTAAAGGTCCATATTACTAGTAGCCATAAATATTATTCTATTTGGCCACTAGGAGTGTAGAAGAATACAATGGACATATATTTTATGGTTCCAAAATATTCATGAGGAGAGCGCTAACCCCTCCCTTCTCTTTACTGACAGCCTGCTGTGTATATCTCTTAGAGTTTTTTAATTTAGTCCTATCATAACTGCCCTGAGAGGCGTGGGGACACTAGACTGTACGTCCCCTGTACTCTTTCAACACATGTTTTTTTTACAGTTTTGGATACTACTATTACTGACCTGTAGCTTTAATATACTGATGGTACATGTGGCTGCCAGAGCCACTTTAAAAGGAAAAAGTAAAAATTGCTAAACTGGGGCTCTTATGAAAACTGTATGGAAGATGTACTACCATAATGTAATAGAAAAACATGACTGTATCTATACTGATCTGTAATGTAATGTAACAATCCATAATATCAGCAAATGTTGTGGATTGTAAAAGGTCTCACATATCTCATTACAGGGATGGAAGAATTACTGTAGAAAAGTTAGATGCTAGCAGCGAATTTCAGGGTGCATTGGCTAACTGTCTCCTGAAGTTCGTCCAACGTTCCATTGCAATCATTACAAAACATGATATAATAAAATGAACTAACCTTTAATATAGAGTTATCTTGTCTCGTGTTTTTGGTGTCATATCCTTCTAATAGGCACCTCCGAATAGTGTTGCCAGATCCTGCAAATTCTGCAAGATTTAAGTCTGCAAAGCCGAGCTGAAATAACCAAAGAACTGATGCTTCAGTATGCAACATATACAAAGAACATATTTAGTTTAAAAAAAAAACAAAAAAAAACTAAAAACACAGTATCTAGGTCACCAATATAGAGAAAAATGTCACAAAATTAGGTGTAAGCAGCAAAGTTCTTGACACTGGCTATCTTCATCCTGTACAGGGATGAAACTTGAAACTTGCCCGAGGCAAATTCTGTTCATGCCTTCCCATCTGTCAGTGATAAATTATGCAACCGGATGTCTCGGTGGGCAGAGGGACCTTTGGACCCCAATGAGCTACAGATCCCAGGTATTACGATCGCCTATGCCCCTACTGTAGTTACCTTACTGCACTAACAGATATATAGGTATACATAGACAGACAGACAGATGTCACTCTGTCAAACTATCATTATATATACATACACTTTTCTGCATATACAGTACAATTACATAAACACTAATGGTAATAATAAAAGGATTACCTTTGCATATGCTTTCCCGCCTTTCAGCTCCTAAAACAGGTAAGAGCTAAACATCAGTTATTTAAGCTTTTTACATGAGAAATGTCAAGACAATGCAATGGACACTCAAAGCGGACATATATTTTAGATGGCAGTCAGCTGACAACTTTCAAAAGATGGTCAGGTGGTCCAGTCAATGTTCATCTAGTGTATAGTCACCTTAAAGGGGTTGTCCTTTTTATTTAATACTGCTCCTAGCGAGGCCATACACAAGCCATCACTCACCTCCCTCCAGTCCTACATTTCCAGCAGGGGCAGCTCCATTTTATCTGTCTACAGGTCCCCATGCTGTTTGTGCCAAGCGACCGCTGCAGTCAATCACAGGCCTCAGTGGGCTGTTAGTGAAGAGGTCACCGCTGAGGCCTGTGATTGGTTACAGCAGTCCTCTCATACAAATGGGATGTCACAGGTGTCGGCCGGGGGACCTGTATATAGACAAACAGAACTACCAGCACTGGAAACAGAGGCTTGTGGAGAGGCAAGTACTGGTTTGTTATGTTTATGGCCCCACTAGCAGAAGTATTAAATAAAAAAAACATGAAACGGCCAACCCCTTTAAGGCTTTGTAGACACTTATGCCAGAACATTCTGTCACAGTACCCATCACTTTTGATATGCAGAGTAGGATAGTATGTAGCACTATTGTATAGGTCAGATCACACAACACCACGACAGAACCATGGTAGATCCATTATATGTCAGTGAGGTCCACTGCCAGTCATGCTGCCAGCGTGAACAGAGTCTAACACCTTCCTTCCTGGAGATGAGTGATGGCAATCTTACCTTACGTACAGACACTCTGCAGACACATGGATCCAGGATACCAGAGGCCGCACTTGCACTCATCTTACACATGAAAGAAAATCGTTTCTTCCAATGAACACTGTTGGCTTGAACAACCTCTCTAAGAAAAAAAAAAAAAAAGAAAAAGAAAAGTAAAACATGAAATAAAAACTTACTCATAAAATGTATCATAATTACACGAATTGGGGGAGATTTATGAAGATAGGTGTTTATCAGTGCTGGTCTTTATATTTCCTGTGCTGGCGGACGGTGGGCCCTATTCTTAAGGAGGTGCCACCTCATATATCAGTCACTCCCTTTGTTCGGGCCATCAGACTGGACTGAAATCTACAACAGCTCAGAGCAGGCATGGATTTCAGGTATCATTAATGGTAAAAAAAATCTGATTGGACGTGGGTCACAGGCCCATTCTACACCCCGGACTGTTCCCTTTCAGGAAATTGTTGAGAGCAGCATAAAAGAGAAAAAAGTTGCAATTTTTTGTGACTTTATCATCCCTTGTACACCAGAAAACTGGCATACAAGGCATGATAAATCTGCCTCATTGAATGAGGCTGAGCTGCAATACCGGACCATACCATATACAAAGCATGGAGCTGTTTCTGAGAAGTAAAACAGACCCTTTTTTTTTTTTTTTTTTTTTTTAAATCTCAAGCAATGTGAAGCTCTAGGCCTAAGTAGGTTTCTCTCAATGGCCAAGATGGGAAGTGACAAGTATAGTAGGACTTTTCTGAAGCTTCCTGCTGACACCTACAATACATGTGCAATAAATGTATTCTAGTCATGACCCAAATGATTCTAGACTGATGAAACGTGCAGGTCACTTCTTTGTTGCTTGAACATTGGTTGCAGATGTGGTTTTGGCCGCTATGGTTGCCCATGGCAACAAAACACAAATGCTCACCACATGGCCGATGTAGGACATTGCTTCCTGAAAATCTGACTCATCGCTTCCTCAAGTGAGTCACATGCGAGCGTGGATTTCTTCCTTTTTCCACAGATCAATTCGATTACAAGTGCTGGGCTTGGGACACTCAAGTTTACTGAGCACCCTAAAAATACATGCAGTGCTCTCGTAGCCGTACAGTCACAATACAGGAAGCAGTCACATGCGCTGCTCTATTACCAGTCACATGGACAAGGACACTGGGTGACTCCCATTGCTGCATTTGTTGCTTATCCTATATGCCAGGCTACCATTGCAATTTTACCCTAAAATAGGTCTCCTGTCCCCCCTTACTAAGGCTAGTGGCATATACCTCACTCTTCTTTGTCATCCCTGGTACATTAGTTCCTTGTAGTTCATAATTTCGCCTTTGTGGTACCAGAAATCTTTGCAGAACAAGAAAATGTGCTTGGGGTATATTTGGTGGGTACAGGAGCATCCGGAGACTTGTTTTGGTTAGGGTAACACAGGGCATCTGTTTAGTGACGGCTGCTGGTAAAAGCATGGAGGAAAGAAATGCAGGCCGAGCCACTGATGAGACAGGTAACCCAGGAGAAATAAACACTGATGATGGCTGACGGTAAGTTAATAATATCAGATTGGTGAGGGTCTCACTCTAGGTACCCCCATAACCATCTTCCTCGTTTCATGCCAAGTGGCCACGTTTCATTGGTCACATGGCCACGCTGTAGCTTTTTGCCATGGAAATGTAAGGGATTAAGACACTATACCAACCATAGCTACTATGCACTGTCTATGGTAAACTGTGATGAGGCTGCAGTGCTTTTCCAGTGCCACACCAGCTTCAAACAGCTCATCCTTGGAGGTGCCGGTTGTCAGACCCCACCATTCTGCTACTGATGACTTATTCTAAGAGTAGGTCATCACAATCATAGCTCCAGAATAAAACTTTTAAGGCTGAAGCCCTGCATTACAAAAATGCAGCGTTTTGGCCACACAAAAGACGCTGCATTTTACAGTGCCTGCAAAGTGAATGGGATTCTAGCTAATCCCACCCACACATTGCAGACAAAATTCCAGAGCGGAAAAGCTGCATTTTCAAAAAACACCTCTGTTTTTGAAAATCGCAGCATGTCAATTATATCTGTGGAAACAATGGTGTTTTCTATATAAGTATAATAGGGGCAGAAAGTCAGCAGAGGAAAACTCTGCGAAAACGCAATGGAAGTCGCCGCAGAAAAAAAAGGTGATGCGTTTCTGCCACGTTTTTTCCACAGTGTTGTTCGGTTCATTTTGCTATGTGGGGCCTTAGCCTAAGGCATAAACATCCTTTTAGCCTATTAGATGCTCCAAAGTGCTCACATGATGGCAACTCCACACTCCATAGAAACTTGCCGGTTGTCAGATAAAGGCATATCTGTGTACTAAGCTACGGTGCCAGCATTATACCCTTATTTGTATTTTTTATATCACGCTTAGGTAAAAAAATACTTAATAAAGGCTTGTTAAAATGGCAGCAGTCGAGCCCAGTCATTCTCTAGTTTTCCTCTCCTTTGGCCTCAGCATCGTGTCAATGACGCTATGGATATACGAACTAACAACAAAGTTATAAATGGGTTATTAAACACAGAGTCCCCAGTATCCACTACTCCTCCATTAAGACTAGTGCTACATTGTGACATGAAGAACTCACAACAAGGAAGCCAATCACTGTCTATAAGGTCACCAAAGTGACCTAGGACCATATGTGAGTGCAACAGGATAGTTGCAGAAAACTGGTCAAAGGATGCAAGTTGCACGTGATTTTGCTATCAAGGATCACAAAACAAGTTTCACGCAGCAGGTCTGGGATTTGGCTGTTTTTTTCACAACCAAATTGTAGCTCTAAGTCTCACAAACATTTTGGTCGCACAACTTGTCTGAGACTTGTTATAGCATGATACAGGTCACCGTGCAACCCAAGATAACAAGGCACTGCCTTGAGGGTAAAGACAAGGAAATTCCAAAAAATTATCTTAATATATGCTTGGCTGCCATAAATGTCAAATATAAATTTAGGTGCCCCACTCTCTCCTTTAAATGGAGTCTGTCACCAGTTAGATAGGTCAGGCAATTCCAGCGGCTTTCAGAAATTCAGTGACAGAAATTCAACAGTGTTTACCCCATGGGACCCCAGCCTTAGAGTGTGTTTCCACATTTATTTGCTTTTTATGCAGTTTTTGAAGCCAAAACTAGGTGTGGATCCTAACGGAAGAGAAAGTATGACGGTCATATGGTATTTCTCTTCTTTCTTTTCCAATGCACTCCTGGTTTTGGTTTCAAAAACTGCATCAAAAACCTGAACATGGAAACACACCCTTAATGGGCAATAATGTGTAAAGCAAGTGCGTGTTAGTTTCACAAATGTTTTGTCCCACCAAGAAAAAAAAAAAAAAAAAAAAAAAGTCGGTATCTATACAATACAGTAACTTCTTAACGCCTAGAGGTTCTCTCCAAATATAACTCAATAATGACCTATAGAGACGACCATGCAGGAATCATCCGATATACAGACAACTACAGGATAGTCATTCCATCGGTAAGAAGATTGTACAGTATACACAAGGCCATGTCCACAGGTGATGTATACCCTGTGGATTTTCTGATGCAGAATTGCAGGTGATATTAGAGGAGTAGCGTAAAAGTGGATGAGATTTCAATAAATGTCATTTACATACTGCAAAAATATCCTGCATCAAATATCGACTTGAGATACACATATTAAAAAGGAATCACCAGAACCCAGCTTATCATAAGGTATTTTCCTCTTGTGCCTCAGTTGATGAGGTATCACAGGTTTTTGGTGATATTCAAATGAGCTCAATGAGGGTCTTGCCGCTTACCTCTGTGAAGCAATGGCAACGGCCTTGTTGCTCCAAAGACTTCATTTTGATATTCAGATTCACATTCAGATATTGACAAAAATGACAATATCTTGGTAACTGTGGCACCTATTCACAATGGAAAAATATTAATTGATTCCGGTGGCCCTAACCTATCTGTATGCAGGGCTGGGTTGATATGCTGGGTTCTGGTGACAGACTCCCTTTAAATCCATAGCATGTAAATGTATGCTGCGACTTTCACAGTGAACTTTACCCATTACAATACATAGGGTAAAATCCATAGCAATTACAGACAAAAAATGTGTAAATTGGTGCAGTTTTAGCTGCTTCACTTTTTAGGCAGATATGCTGGAGAATTTCCACAGTGGAAAATCCACAGGATGTACCCTAAACGGACACCAGAACACCTTCTACCATACATGCTGGTTCTTCTCCCCACTAATCCATATGCCATCTCTTACCTGGTGGACTCTACACTGAAGCTGCCACCATCCAACAAGCGGATCTTACAGAACAATATCCCATTTACAAAAGGAACTGACGAAAGTTCATCCAACTCAAAGTCTACCCGGAACTTGAATTTCTTCTTTTTCATCATCATGAAAGCCATAAACTGGACTCAGGAGGCCACAGGGTGATGATATGAGCGCTGGATACAATATGGGAGTGTTCATAAAAAGATTCTCAATATTTCTGCTGTTGACAGATCTTCAGTGACTGTAAACCAAACATATGATATAATAATCTGTGCTGTAATGAATATTATGATCCAAGGACTTCAGCGTAGTACATCTGTATAAAAGGGGAAAAAAAGTCCAAATAGTTCCAATTCCAATTATTTCCCAGGAATATACCAGTATCACCAGTTTACAAGAGCCATCCTGAGCCCATCCCGCAGTGTGGGGCGATGACTGCTGCCTGCTCTGTCCACTTTCCTTTATCCGCCCTTGTCTCGCTGGAGAATCCAGAAGCTGATGTCATTCTGATCTTCTCTAGATTTTTCCTGATACATTTAAAGGCATAATCCCTCCTGTGTCTCATAGATCTGTATCCAGTCCTGCATGAGGTGAACAAATAGGATTATAATTTAGGATCTATTATGAACCTTCATAGCATCTGACCGGGTGTGCACCTCCTTCCCAAAAAGTGAGTGCCACTATGGTTAACCCATTCTGGCCTGGAATCATCAATTCTACCAGGGCAATGGTTAGGTGACTATGCAAAAAGCCCAAGTGCAAATGCTCAGGATCTATACAATGGTATTTGCAGTATATATATATATATCCCAATATTTTCTAGTGAGTATATGTGTGTATATATAAATATATATATATATATATATATATATATATATATAAAATGCTGACCTGACTGCTATATTTGCCTGTGTGCACGAGCACCTATATGCATGAGCAATGTAATGTATTTTTAGCTATAGAGCCCAGTGATCGGTACAAGCTCCAGCTGTGGAGGTGTGTTTATATGGTGAATTGTCCTGCAGGCATCTATGTAGAGCTGTCTGACCTCAGTAATGTATCATCTCTGCACGTGTAATCCCATACCTCTATCATCCCCTGGGATTTTATTCCTTGCCGTACCCCAGTCGTTGCACAAGTCGTTTTCTCCGTGTCCCACCCGGATCGCCCTCGTCTCTTACTGACTTTTCTCGGCTTCCGTAGCTGTCTGTATGTCATGTACACGGTGTTGTTTCATTAGTGACCTCCAATGGATAAATGTGGGATTGCAAGTTGCAAGTCTACTTTTTTTTTTTTTTTCACTTCGAAGTGGTGCATTCACGTCGCACAGTGACATCCAGCGACGCACTTGGGTAATGCAGAATGCTATTACCGAGCAAGATTAGTTCTTGGTCAATGTGAGCACAGCGACATCCAGTGGACAATAGTTATTGCGTATAGGAAATGATAAAGTGCCACGCTTATAGGATCTAGTAGCTACAGCACCTCAGTTTTGTATTTTATCACTAGTATTATTCTGCATGACTATACGACTGGGTGTGGCAAGACATGGAGCATTAGCTCACATACTGTCACTTTAAAAAGTACATTTGCTAAAAAGGCCACCAAGAACAGCCCAAGTCTTCTATATGGGCTGTAAAATCACTGTCAGCAGCGATGCTCCTTTTTCACATTGCAGAATCCGTTTAAAATTATGGTCAGAAAAGTCTTACAAGCACAACTTTTTCATTCGTCAATGTCAGGAAGAAAACAATGGATACCTGATATGACTTGGGATCTTGGGTATCCATTGTTGTCTATCATAGAGCGGATCCGTCTTTATTGTTTAATCCATTCTTGTGTTTGTAAAATAAAACAGTACGGATTAAATAATGGACAAACGTTGTAGAAAAACTTTGTTTTTTAGTGCAGAATTTCCTGCGTTTTTTTGTTTTTGTTTATAGCCAAAGCCTGGAGTGAAGTACGCAGAAATATAACAGTTTCCTAAATATTTCCCAAACTTAGATCACCATAGGGTTCTGGTGAAGAAGGAGTTAATGAGTAAACTGAGAGACAGTATACAGAGTAATGATAAGGGGTGGAGAGGTATGTGTGAAGGAGGCAGGCAGAGCCAGGGAGGAGACAAGCAAAAAGTGGTGTCCCCCTCTCCTCCCCTCCCCTCCCCTTCCTTCAGTACAGGGAATTCCCTTCATGGCCCTCCCTATGGCAGCTGGGTCCTCCCTTTGTCTGGGCGTTTTCCTGTCACAGCTCTCTTACTTGCTTTTCTACATTTTTTATTTTGGCCTCTAGCATTCGGATCCCTCAGCCCTGTCCCATCACTCTACCCTTAACATATTTACTCTCTTCTCTTCCAAGTCCAGCACGTCTGCAGCAGTCACCATGTACGAACACATCAAGAAACTGGTGCTGAGCAGGGCTACCTGCGAGGGATCAGACACGAAAGCAAAGTACGAAGAGCTCTTCAATAAGCTGGATGTCAATAAGGATGGAAAGGTGGACATCTTAGAGCTACAGCAGGGCCTCAAGGCTATGGGCATGGCTGTGGCGGCAGGCGCTGAAGAGGTAAGATCTAAGAACATTAGGACGTATGTGATCTACATTATCGTATGTTTTGCAGTTACGGCTTCATGTGTTTCATATAGGACATGCCAATTATACATGACATCATGCATTCATTATTCTGATTATAGACTGTCCATAGCTCTGCACTGCAGTCATGCTATGAGCAATGCTAAGGCTGGGACTGGGCTGTGCAGTGACACTCTAGAAGTCAATGTATGACCCGGGCTAAACCTCAACTTTCTGTAATGCTGATGCTGTTTTTAGATTGTGAGCTCTACTTGGGACAGTAAGTGCTGGCAATGTATGTAAAGCACTGCAGAATGCTATATGAGTAAAATACTGTCCTGTAGTGATCACAGTATGAGACGGTTTTAGCGGAGAGCTAGGGACTCCTAGCAATATAGATAACTATAATGCTAGGTGTCCGACTCCCGACATAGTGTACAGGTCAGTAAATCCGTCTCACACATGGACTAAGTCTCTCATCTGATACTCATTTATCGTGAAACGAGTTTAAGGCCCCACATAGTGAAATGCAGCAAAAATTCATTTTTTTTTCCTGCAGAATTTTTCACTGAGTTTTTGCTGTGTTTTCCTCTGCGTTTTTCTTCCCGTTATATCTATAGGAATAGCACTTGCAACTTCACAGCATTTTTTATTTAATGAGATTAAATAAAGTCTAATTCACTTTGCTGATACTGTAAATTGCAGCATTTTTTCCTCCTGCGTTTTCGTATCCAAAAATTCTGCATTTCCGCATTATGTGGCCTTAACCTTAGACTTCATGCACACAACGGTGTGCAGTGTATGGGTTAGTGAAAACAGAACTGCTGGCACATGAATTAGTGTCCTTGTGCTGTCCGTGATTTTCACTGACCCATACACTTGAGTGAATGGACAGATCCGCAAAAACAGAAAGGAGTAGGACCTGCTTCATATATTGCAGTTATTTTGCAGGCCTAGAGACACAGCCATAAAAGGTATAGGTGTGTGTGTGTGTATAGGTTCTTAGAAATTAATGAGTTCATATATTGCAGATTACCCATAATCGTGGATAATATATGGCAGCAAGCTATGGTCGTGTGCATGGTGCCTAAGGCCTCGTTCACATGCCTAAAATCTGCAGACATGTGAGGTCCATGATATATTCCCTGCCCTGCCCTGCCCTGCAGCTGGTGGGATGTCTGTGGTTGACCTGTTTTTCACTTCTGTGAGTAACAGGTCAACTTTTTTTTAATAATTTCATATACTTATGAATGTCTGTGAGTCCGTGAATGTGCACGGCACAGATTTTCAGGAACCCATCAACTTTGAAAAGGCTCCGTGGTCTGCAAAAAGGATCAAAACACAGCATAGCTCCATTCAGTTTCCATGAACTAACGTTGCGTGGAAAAGAACAGAGATCTGAATGTGTCCATTAAAATAAATGGGTCTACATGCAGTCTGTGATTGTCACAAACCTCACATGTTTGGAGATTGCAGATGTGTGAATAAGACCTAAGGCTGGGTTTACACAGGTGTTTAGTTTGCTTTTTTCCTAGTGTTTTATGAACTCATTTCAAAAGGATTTGAGAAAACTGGATTCAGTTTTTTTTTCTGAATATTTATGCGTTTCTTAATTTAAAAAAAATGCATAAATAAAGTAGAAGCTGCACACAAAATTAGGGTATGTTTACACAACAGAATTTGTACAATCTTTAGGAATTTGAAGCTGAATTTTTCTGCTTGACCAAATTTCACACAATGTCTGAAGAAAAGAGCTTGTACTCTCGAAAGCTCACTATCAAATATACTGAGTTAGCCTCTAAAAGGTATCTCCTGATTTCTTCACTCTTCCACTACTTTCTATGGCTAACACGGTACAACATTATACTACTAGCAAATTCCACCATGGAATTTTCTGCGAAATTTGTAAATTCTGCCCCAGCCAGGCAGAATTTTTTTTTTTGCCTTGCATTTACTTCAATTGGAGTTATTAGGCAGAATCCACCTGAAGATGGAGCATGATGCTTATTTTTTCCGCTAACTGAAAAAAATCAGTATCTGCCTCTCATTGAAATGAAAGACGAGGGCTACACTGCGACCTTTTTGTAACACTTTTAATTGATTTTGACTATTGAGCTACAGCCCACATGAATGTATTGATTTCCTGCATTCTTGTGGGCTGCAGCTGTCACTAAATAGCTAAAATCAATCAGTAGCGCTACAAAAAGATGCAGTGTAGCCCCGGCCTTAGTCCTTGGTCATCATTTTTTCTTAGGCTTTGTTTTTCTCATTTACACTATGCAGCACTTTCCTTAAGCTGCCCATGGACGTATATGTGGATTATCCTTCACAGGATCAATACCTGTAGGGTGTGTTGATTCTAGTCATGAGGATGAGGAGTTTGTTGCTGTACTTTGCTCTCTGTATTCAATCTTTCATAACTATAAAGCAGGCCAGATACCTTATAGATAAATGTGTATTGTAGCCGAGAAGTTATGGTTGGGGTTTTGTGAACATTATAGTTTCTTAGACCTGCATTTTTTAGGCCGTCCAGTACCAGGAGAGTAGATAAGGAATGTTATGGATTAAAACTTGCTCCTTATGCCTTTACTCCTTCCCTGGCATATCCCCACTGCTCTCCTCCTCCCATTGTTTAGTCTGAATGGTCTGTAACTAGAGAGGTGTTCCTATTACATGAAGTGATGGCATCTCAATAGGATATGCCATCACTTTATGATAAGTGTTTGTCCAACTTCTGGGACCCTCACTGAACCTGCAAACAAAGGAACCACAACACTCACCCTGCACAGTGGCTTCTTGACCGACAAGATGTGCAGGGGATCCGCAGCACGGTATTGCAGTGCACAGACCAGCAGCAGCTCTCTATACAGCCGGTTGCAACATTGAAAAGCAAAAGTATTGCAAACTGTGAGAGAGCTAGTTGACGAATACTGTCCAAGAAACAATATTTCATCCAGTGAACCAGACTACTGTGTATTTTTTTTGATGTTTTTAATTTTTAATTTTTTTTTTTTAATTCCTAAAGAAATACTGCATCCAAGGGATTGAATGCCAAATGTGGCTGTATGTATGATGACTTAAATCTATTATCTACTGCAGTATATGTGGGGCAGGGATATCCAGATGTCAGAGAAAGCTCATATACAATAGGGTACAGATCTGCATTTCCATCTTATTGTTGGTCTGTGCACTGCAGACCTCAAAACCTGCATGACGTTGCAGACAGCTGTGATGTTCTCATCTGCAATGTTCATGACAAGTTTGACTTGTATATAAACAAAGCTAATGGTGGTAATGGTCCAATGTATAAGTCGAAGCCCCAGGGCCCCCATTTATTGTGTGTCATCGAAAATATTAGTCACTAGTTAATGGGTGAGAGGAGTCCTTTGGCCTCTGAAGTCTTTATTGGGAACTTTTTTTTTTTTTACTCTCTGTCTATATAAGAAATTCACCCTCTATAGAGGAACTGTTCTTCTGCTTTTCTCATTAGGAGTTTGTCCACAAAGACAACTTATCCCTGTTCACAAGATGTACTCCATCTGAAGGGAGCAATGTCTCCTCTTTATCTCTATGGTACTGTTGGAGATAGCAGAGCACAGCACAGTCTCATAGAGGTGAATAGTATGGCAGCTCATATATGCAACCGCTGCTCCGTTCAGATTTGGGTACAAGGGACTCCCGCTCTGCTGATTGAAGGGGTCTCAGAAATAAGACCCCACAGATCAGACATTACCCTCTATTATATGGGAAAATCCTTTTAAGTAAATTTAAATGAAATCAGCCGGTTTTCATATTGTGTTAATAGTCTGGACACAGAGGCAGTGTCATGCGGAGCTTCTTTGACACGTGTTCATTTGCAGCGAATTTGTTGCCTATATGAGCAAGGTTGCTTTTCCAGCATTTGTATGGATTTCAGCAGAGCCCAGTGAGATACATGGCATAGTCACAGAACTTCCTCAACAAGCCTACATTTAAGTTGATGTTGGAAATTTTTTTTTTTTTTTATGAGAACTGATCAGCTACAAAATGTGCCATTCAGTGCTCATTCTGCACCGGTCTATTAAACAAGGCCAATGCAGAGGCCATGAAGGAACCTGTGAAATTGCTCTGTCTAATAGGACCTTTACACAGATGGCGAATACTGCTTATATATGATTCACAGCACACATGATCCCCTTGTCCATGACTGGATGTAAACCAGTCACACACTACAGGTGGCTGTGGTCCCCAATATCTGTTCTTGTTCTGCGGCTCTTATTCTCAACATGTGGATGAGATTTGTTTACTCCTATTCACACTTACTATAGATTGCATCGGGTCACTCTGTGGAGAATAAACCATTGTGATCTCTGCCCGTGTGACTTCAGCATAAAATATACTACATTATCCATTATCTGCTAAAGGTTTCCTAGCACATAGCTTCAACCCTGGACAAGTTTGTCAAATATGGTAAGGCCTGAGTTCTCTAACTACACAGATAGTAAAGCTGATCCCATTGCGTACATTCAATCAGACTGACATCCAGATACAGTAAAATTCCTTTAGGGTTTTTACGGCCATATTATGGGCTCATTTTGTACAGATCTGTAGTAGGGCATATGCACACTAATGTACCTCCATATATCTCCAATTTTATATAGAGGCTTTATCTGTCATATTCTATAAAATTCTGACAAAAAATAAATGTGCAGTAGTGTATGTTTTATGCCCACGTAGACTGACATATCGTGGTCTTTTTACACCGGAACTAAAATGTTACTGCTTTTACAAGAGAAGTAATGAATACACACAGAATAAGGCACACTTTATCCTTCAGTCACTCAGGACTCGTTCACATTACCTGAGCCAGCAGGCATCACTCCTGTCCTCAAAAGTGACACTCACTGCTGTATTCACGGATTAGGCCTCCATGGGGTCATACCATGGGGTATGCAATGCAACTCCTAGCCTTAGATAAATGGACTTGAAAACTGTGATGTGGATGGATTGTAGTTAAGTTTTAGGAGTAGAAAATTCTGATTCTTTCAATCAGAGGAATGTTCCTAGTAAGTTTTCTCAGCTCACTCTCCTGCATGTTGTCATCTGATATCCCACATTATGGTAATAAATGAATAAAGGTATTGAATATTATAATTGTACGTATCCATTTTTGTTGTTGTGTGCGTTTGATGGCTTATTTCCTGACACATTACCTATTTGTACCTGCAAGCAGTGACCTGCCTCACACACCTTTAAATAAATACATTCTCTGCATTCACTGTATCAGTATGTCAGCACACTGCCGGCTTATCTACTCTCTCATTGACTTGATATAACTTTATTCAGTCTTATCTAATACCATGACCATTGACCTAGCCATCCCAACAGAGAGGAAGCACACTACTGGAATATTTAAAGGGGCAGAGCAAAACCAAGCTTGTTAATATTGGTGGTACACAAATGTCTATGATAGCCTAAACCATATGTACTGTTTGGCTTCACCTGCTCATACATTGCATTATTTGTTTTGTTTGGTGTGTGTGTGTGTGATCTAGTAAAGAATTAAAAGGATTTTCCGTCCCCAAAATGATTTTTCATACCGATGACCTAATCACAGGATAGGTCATCAGTATGTGATCTGTGGGGTCCGACACCCAGACCCCACACAGATCAACTGCTCCAGCAGCCCCCGGGTACAAAATATACAGCAGTGGACTGGGTGGGTGTTCAGTTGCTCCTATTCAAATACTTGTGCTCATGGGTACTTGGCATCATTCAAAGGGCCATACTGTTCCAATGTTTAACTGTCCATATTTCAGATAAATGAACACTGAGGGGGCATTGTATGGTATATGTATATTCTTTCGAAAAGCATCAGTATGAGGATTCCTGGACATCTCCTTTAGTTGTAATTGTAAACATCTTTATACCAATACATATACAGCAAGCAGCTTCTAGCTTAGAATATATTCACCCACAACAGATTTGCTGCACAATTTTATATCTGTAATATATCATGTTAGACAAGTGAGAACAGGTCTCGTAGGAAAAGGGGGAGGTAAAGCTTTTCTTTATCATTATACCTTCTCTCTATAGGGGAGGTCCAAAACATTTTTAGGTTGTTAGCCATTTATACTAAACAGGTGATCACTGAGCCACACCAAGTTTTAAAGAGGGAAATTGTGTGTTTAAATTATCCTCACGTAAGGCCTTATTCACACAGTCAGTGTTTTGGTCAGTAATTTTCATTACTGATGGAATGCCAAATCTAGGAGCAGGTTGCAAATATAGAACCGATGCAAATCTTTCCATTATACCATATCTCTGTGTACACTCCACTTCTAGTTTTGGCTCACAATCACTGACTGCAAAACACTAACATGTGAATATAGCCTATTATATAATTTTATACTTTTAGTGATATGGTTTTGTCTCTGGAGTGAATTTTACCTAACAGCATTCACCTATCAGAGCTTTACAACCAAATCTTATTAAGTAGTATAAGGATATGTTTACATGTTCAGTTTTTCTAAAGCCAAAACCAGGTGTGGATCATAAAGGACGAAAACAGATAAAGGACAGACGGTTTTCTCATTGCACTCCAACTTTTGTCTTCAAAAGCTGCATCTGAACATGTAAATACACCCTAAGGACTCTTGCACCTGGAAAAGTTGTAGACAGAGCAGATGACCCAGTAGGGCACTACTGGAGGGAACATAGCCAAGGGATTGTTCACTTGTAAAGTTCTTTTTACTGTCATTGAGTCATGGTGTCTGAGTGGGTAATATAAGCGAACATCTATAAATTTACATTTGTATGCCCAGAAGAACAAAATGTGTTGATAGCTGTGGTCTGAACAGTTGTCTTAATCAGCTATCATGCTAATATTTAGGGACCAATGTTGGGTGGTCACAATGCGAAATCTGTACCACAGCCTCCAAAGTTACTTGCATGGATCCTGCACTGTATAAACTGGCATATAATTGGGTATACAATTTGAGGCACATAGTAGCGCAGGATGGACCTATGGCATGCTATGGGCGTAGTGTTAAACGCCAGTAGATCTATAATATTATCCATAATATCCATATCGCTTGCCTTGTTGCCCTTAGCAATGATCAGTGTTTAGCTTAAACTATGACTGGTTGTCAGGGCAAGGAGTCCAGTTTCTTATAAGATCACTTTCATATATGAAGAATAATACAAGAAATAGGCAGTACTCCAAAAATGTGGGGGAAAAAAAAAACATACTACAGTGGTATTTTTTCCATGTGCAACATTTCAACTCCATCCTCATTTCTCAAGCTTTCTTTGATATATGAAGCCTATGTCTATTTATTTAGCCTTTATTACAATAGCTGATATATCAGTCACACCAGACTATAATTTACTATTTCATACTTACCTATCAGGTATGTACCATGTTACTTTATAATGTCCATTCAGAGGTGTTAATATAGGGCAATAAGGCCAGATCTCTGTCATTTGCAGGTCCCTGCAGTATTTCTGACCAGTTGCACATTGATAACAGATAATAATCTTTGAAGACTCACATTTTACAGTACAGGCTATTCTTGCCTTAGGTGTGGCCCTGTAAGTTGTATAGCTGGCACTGTACTTCAGCCAGTGTCTACCTGCCACACACTAGCCTGTGACGTCGTTGAGCTGCAGTTGTCTGACTAAAGTGCAGGAGACTTCACTAATGTCTGCCTTCATGTTCTGAATTCCTATGTACTAAGACTTGCTGAAAACTGTGATGGCACAGAGGTGTGTGTAGTCCTAGTGTTCGGTCGTGTTTACACAGGACGTCTGTGCAGTGTCAGTCCTGTGCATTATTAAATTTAAAATTCTGGGAACATTCTTCCCTGGAGTGGGCATGGTATAGTAGAGGCACTCCTGAACACCTTCCAAAGTATACCTAACTTCATGCTTGGTAATGTTTTGTGGTGTATAAATAGTAAAAGTAAATGGTAAAATGCAGTTTTGTAAATTTTTGCTTGTTCTTATTTCATCTACTTTGCATTCACTTTAATTTTTCTCCTAGAAATTTTAAAGGGGTTGTGCAGAACTAGAAAATATGGCTGAATTCTTTCTCAGGAAGTGGCATCATGTCCGTTGGTCATATGGTCATGCTACAGCACAATTCCATTCATTTTAATGGGATGGAGATGTGGCATTGCCATGTGACCAATAGACATGATGTCACTTCCTGGGAAGAAGAAAGCAGCGATTTTTTTTTTTTTTTTTTTTTTTTTTTTTTTTTGAGTCCTGCATAACTCCTTTAAGGATGGGGGGGGATTCATCAAATCCCCTATGCCTGAAAAGTAGAGTAAAATAGTAGGCAGTCGTTGATTGGCTACTATTTATTTCAAATTGGGACTAAAATAGTTACAAGTGGAATTTTTGTGCTGCTCTCACCACTTTTCAAAAAGTGGGCAAGTGGGGCATGGGCAGGTCCACATTCATTTGCACTAAAAAAGTGGTGTATATGCCAGCAGAATCTACATCAACAGTGGGACTGCTCTAGATTTGCTCCTAGGTGCAAGGACGATGGGGGGGAAAAAGTGCACCATTATATCCCCCATTCTTCTGATCAGTGGGGGTCTGAGTATTCGGATAGGTGATAAGTTGTTTTCATGGGAAAAGCTTTTTAATTAGCGCGTCCTGACATACATATACGTGATTATTGCACAAGCTAACAAGCGGTGCCTGTGCAATCCCCACAGAAGCCTGGCTGTAACCACCAACTAGGATACTAGTACAACAGGCAGTACAGTGATAACCGTGATCCTGGTTGTTGAAAGGGGTTATCCACTTTCTAATATTGATGGCCTATCCTTGGGATCCCTGCAGATCAGCTGCTCTGGGACAGCTCAGCTCCCAGTAATGTTTACCTGACTAGAAGTGTGCCTCTCACCCACTGTACAAAGTGCAGTGGTGGCTTTATGTACTGCAGCGCTGCCCCATTAAAGTCTATGTATCTAAAGTCGCTGCAGTGTCAGTGAGCATTGCAACTCTTGTCATGTAAACATTACCAGATGGGCGCTGCCCCGGAGCAGCTAATCTGCGGATGTCCCAGGTGTCGGACCCTCACAGATCTAATATTGATGACCTATCCTAGATGCTAACTAGTCATACCCTAAGCAGTCCAATGGCTTGTATCTATCACTCGGCTGCAAGATTGTTTTCACTAATATTCTGATTGCTGCTGTCCTGTGGTCCCAATATGGCTACTGATGGACAGTCATGTGACCCGACTCTTCCATCGGTGGCCCCATTCAATATTATTGGTGTGACATGGCAAGGAAAACAGTCATGTGCAGTGCCACAAAAGCATAATTCAATGAAGTCCGCTGATGGAAGGGTCCGTTCAGTCTAAAAGAAAATCTGTGAACTGTATTTTAGGAGATGAGTGACGACTCCTCTGTCATTGATATGGTACACTTTTATAGCTAACTACATAAAGATGATAACAGTAGTAAGCTTTCAAGACTACTTGGGTCTCTTCATCAGTCATGGTGACTCTTTTGATATTGTCTTATATTATGCCTGATGAAGAGAGTGACTGTAAGTAGTCTTGAGTTGTCGGCAAGCCATTAAAAGGTATTAAGAGCTGAGGACTCTCAATAATAGATCTTATCTGAGAATAAGTATAGTAAGTATGTACCTCACCACTTTAATGAGATTTTTGCATCTTACTGTAGATTTTAAAAAAGGTCACAAAATGTGCACAATTTTTCACTGATCGCTCTTGCTTTTCTCCATAGAAAATTGTTGCAGCTGGTGATACCAACAAGGATGGTACGCTGGATTTTGGGGAATTTATGAAATATTTGGAAGAACATGAGAAAAAAATGAAAATTGCATTTACCAGCCTAGACAAAAATAAAGATGGTAAGACCTTCATAATAACTTCTAAATCAACAGTGTGTGCTAAATTCTATGCAACGGCATATTATATACAGAACCCCTCCATTACCACAGGACCAGCCAATAATCTCCTGTCTATGGCAGCCTCCCGGCCTTCCCCCTGGTGTTTCCATGGGAGTTTAAATGTTGCTAGAGATGTCTATCAGTCTCCCAATATCAACCCACAATAAATATTTGCAGTCTTGTACAAACTTCTCAAATTGCAGAAGAAAACATAAGGAGATTGGGAAACTATGAACCCCTGTATCAGTGAGCCCAAGCCACCTTATAGTAATCTATCCAGTGGATGGGTTACAAAGGTTGCTTTTGGAACACCCTAGGTATATAGCAGCTAAAGAATAAAATGTGTAACTTACCGTTTGCTCATAAGCTATTCTTGCTTGTATACTTAACTTGGTATAAAACTAATTTTTCTCCTTGCATTATAGGAAAGATCGAATCATCTGAAATCATGAATTCACTTAAAACTTTGGGCATAAAGATTTCATTGGACCATGCTGCGAAAATCCTGAAAAGGTCAGCAAAACTGGGTTTTAATGTGGACTTATGAGTCTGCCTCATTTAGCGGCTCATTGTATTAAGTTTGGTTTCTTTTTGTTGGATTTCAGTGTATTTTAATATATATTTTTTAAGGAGAAGTGTTTTGTAGTCCTATATTTTCAGTTATTCTTATGTGAATTTCCACCACTCCTGTTGCAGATAACTAATTAGATTTAAGTCAGCCAAAGCTGCTGATCTTAAGTCTCAGATCTTTGTGTTAGTGGGTAGTCTGCCACCTCCACCAAGCATACTCCACTGCCGCCAACACACTACAGAGCGCATTACACTGATAAATATCATACCTCTGCTATGTATGTCACTTTTGTAGATTTGAATGAAAAACAACTTTCAAGTCTTATGCAAATAAGCCAGTTGGTGTACTGATTTCCGGTTTTCAGCTCCCTGGTGCACTGCTTTTGCCACTCAGACCATCTCTTGCCTGTGCAGAGGGAATTGATCCTACTACTGCACTGACATCACCCATCCTACTTGAGCAGCAAAAGCAGTGCCCCCAGGGCTGAAGGCCCGCCCCCAGTTCATCAACTGCCCCATTTGCATAAGATTTCAAAGTTGTTTTAATTTACAAAAGTGACATGCATAACAAAGGCATGCTCAGTGGATACAAAATCTGTAATGGGCCCATACTCTCCTTGTTCTGTTTAGAATACTGGTGTATTTTATGTGGCAGAAGGTCCTTTGGGACCCGCTCAGGGTCCAGACCCCAGCAACAACCGCTAACTCTGCACCCCTTATAGCTATGTCCCTGGACATATTATTAATCGCTGTAATGTGATAGTGATAGTTAAATATGCTTGGAGGAGGTGGCTGACTCCCTTTGAGCTTTTATTACGCAGTCCAATGTCCAGTCAAGACAAGTTTAAATTATGTTAAATGCGTTTTTATACAGGTTAATGTAATTTTTCTATCAATACTTCAGACATATCACTGTGATAATTGCCCTTTAACAATATGTTCCATTGTGTCATATTAATACAAAATACATAGCAGTGATATATTTTTTGTTTTCCCATTCTGACAGCATGGATGCAGATGGAACCCTTACTGTTGACTGGAATGAATGGAGAGACCACTTTCTATTTAACCCAGCTGATAATATTCAAGAAATTATCCGATACTGGAAACATTCAACAGTAAGATTGAAACACAGATGAAAATTCTCCAACTGTATAACTTAGATCCGTTATCATTTGTACATGTAATCCATAAAGGGGTTATGAGTTGTCTGGAACTATGATATTGCTTTGGCCTCTTCACTACTTGTGAAACACAGTGCCATTCATTGTACAGTGGCTGTGCTCAGTACTGCAGCTCAGTCTCCTTCATTTGACTGGGACTGAACTGCAACATAGCCATGTGACTAATGAATGTAATGTCGCTTGCCTGAGAAGAGGAAGTAAAGCTCAATCATATAGTATTGGATAACCCGTGTAATGTTGCTACTTCATATGGTCAGTTATAGTATTCAGCTGTTCTGCTACAAATTCCTGTAGAGTAGATAATGTACAAGATTAACTGTTTCTATTTAACTCTTGCAATATAATAATCCCCTCAGGTTCTGGACATCGGTGACAGCCTCACTATTCCTGATGAGTTCACTGAAGAAGAGAAGAAGACAGGCCAATGGTGGAAACAGCTGTTGGCTGGAGGGATGGCTGGAGCTGTGTCCCGTACAGGAACTGCTCCACTTGATCGTCTCAAAGTCATGATGCAGGTATCATATAAACACTTTGCCTCCATGAGTCCACGTTTACTCCAGACTACAGTACATATGTTATTTGCTCTTTGCAGATGTTTTTCTGTTTGATGTGGTTTTCACATGGTGCAGTTACAGTAAGAGACTCCAATTGTATTGGATTTTGCCCTGATGATTAAATATCTCAATCTTCCAGGTTCATGGGTCCAAAGGAAACACAAATATAATAGCTGGTTTGAAGCAAATGGTGAAGGAAGGAGGCGTCCGGTCCCTTTGGAGAGGAAATGGAGTCAATGTCATCAAAATCGCTCCTGAGACAGCCATGAAATTCTGGGCTTACGAGCAGGTAATGGCTCATATCTTTACAAAATACTGATGGTCACTTCACTTATCATTTGAGATGCTTACCAAGGTCCCAACCAGAGGCTTAACTAGAAGTCTACTCCAACTGGCATGTGCCATTTATAGAACAGGTATTGTTACATGGCTGTGGGGCGATTGGTTGCAATTGCAGCCCCTGCACCCCTTTTTGCTACACTTTTGGTCTAAGCCTATGTTCTAAAACTTTATTATCACAGCTGAATGTGTTCAAAGGGTTTCACCCGCTATCTTTTTGTTTAGATAGACACATCACAGAGATGCTAAAGACTAACCCGGTTTGGGTTAATGCATATGGGTGAAGAAATTGTGTCTGCTTTAGGATTAAAAATGAAAAATGCACCCAAAACTGTTGAGCTGTGGTTTAGGTAAAAGTTGAGGAGGGGGTCACTGAATCCAGTCATACTTGTCCCACCATTATGACATTCCTTCTACATTTTCTTAGGGTGAATCATTATCTTAAAAAACTGATTTGTTCTCCTTAGAGACAATTCTAGGGAAATATATTTAGGTGATATAGCATGTATGCTGTAGTTTACCTAACACTGATGCTTACATGGCATATTTATAGACGCACACTTTGTTTTCTTAGCTTAGTAAATATGCTTTCACCTGTGCATCCTGGCCATATCCTACCAAAATGTTTCCCCCTCCATAAAAAACAGTAGGTTCTCCGTTGTTCAATACTATAATGATAGGACGACTGATATAGCTATTCTGCTTTTTCAACACTGGCATGGCTGTATGTAATAAGCAACACATAGCATGGGATATACTGTACCATGGCAGTCTATAATAGTTTGGCTCTGCATGTAGACAATGCTCTATATTCTCTAACTATTCAGACTGTGCTCTCTTTTTTTCCCTCTTTAATTGATAACCCATCCCATTTTACTAAAATCCTCCCTTAAAAAAAAAAAAAAAAAAAAAAAAAAATTAGGATACAACAGAATAGAAATCTTGCCAAAGCTGCAGAGATGGGCAGAGACCAGTTTGCAGTCACATATTTTTTGGATCAGTGTATCAAAGACTGACCTGATATGGCAATTTTGATAAACTTGTAGCTTTCCAGGGTTATGAAAAACTTCAGGCTATCAGTAGTACTGGGAGTTGTAGTTCCGCAATAGATGGCGAGCCAAAGGTAAAAGACCAATGTGCTATGGGTTGGACTGGCCTGATACAGGTGCATCTTAATAAATTAGAATATCTTTGAAATGTTTATTTCTTTCAGTAATTAAATTAAACAAGTGACCTCCTATATTTTCTAGATTCTTTACACACAGAGTGTTCTATTTCAAGTGTTTTATTTCTGTAAATGTTGATTATGGATTACAGGTAATGAAAACCAAAATCTAAGAAAATGTGAATATTGTAAAAAAGTTCAGTATTGTAAATTCAGTGTCACCTGCCAAGGTTTCCTAAGCCTTTAAATGGTCCCTCAGTCTGGTTCAGTAGGACACACAATCATGGAAGACTGCTGATTATGAATTGTATTACTGAAATGAATGAATGTTTCAAAAATATTCTAATTTTTTGAGATGCACCTGTGTGTATATGACCAACTTGACAGCCCCCATACAAATAAGAGAAAAGGTGGTTTGAACCCATGGGACTTGCCACCTATTCTATGGGGTTGTCCAAACTCTACCCTGATCTCTTGTTTTCCTGAGAGATAAGCTACTGCCAGAAATGGCTAGAAATAATTTGCTCTCCTTTCCTCATTGAAAACACCTGCGTGCCTGTCTGGACTGAGCATGCATGTGCATGGGGGAGTCATCAAGCATAGCTTTTGGCCAAATGATTCTCTGTGTATAGGCAGTTATTTATTTTGTTAGGAGTGCCCTCCTTAATATTTCACATTTGTCACAGACGGTAAGGACTGCCAGAGAAGGCGCTCATGTTCACAATGACTTGCTGTATACTGTCCTTTTGCATGCATATAAAAGCAGAGGGGAATTTTGTTATGAATCTGGCTCCATATCTGCAGCTTTCAATTGTTTCCTTAGCTTCTGTATGTTTGTCCAGCAATCTGAAATGTTTGACAGCTCTGCGCCTGTCTGGTCTTTAGGATGTTGGATGAAGGACATTTTAGACCATGTATATTTGCAGTTTTTCATTCTGTGGTATGCTGCAGCTAGATTAACAGCTGGTAATCCATATGCTTGCTGTCTCTGGGCCCTATCATTTCTGTTTTATAATGACTTTTCTACAATATACCTGTACAGAGAACCGTAATGTCAAGTTTTATTTTTCCTTCAGTACAAGAAGATGTTCACCTCAGAGACTGGCAAATTGGGCACAGCAGAACGATTTATTGCTGGATCTATGGCTGGAGCCACAGCACAAACTTCAATATATCCTATGGAGGTATTGGAATTTCTTGTTATACTGATGTACGGTATATTTACTGTGGGTGTAATTCAGTTTTGGCTATAATTATAATGCAAGGCTAAAAACATATCTGGACACACTGAAGAATGTAACTCCTGCCAGATGTACTTGTACTATATGAATAGTTATGTATTTAGTATTTCTGTTTTTAGTAATTGTAATACATTTAGATAACTCCTGAAAGTTAGAGGGTTATCCCCATCACATATAGTGATGACATATTGCTAGGATATGCCATTGGTGTGTTTAGAAGATATTTAGTGGGATCTGACAGCTATCCTGAGAATGAAGGGTTGTAGAACTTATTTAGTGTTGGGTCCTAATAAATTTCTTTCATTGCACATTGGAACACCCAGCCACCGGGGTGAATGGAACTGCAGCATGGCCTCCATTACATGAACTGAGTTGAGCAAAGAAACTGTGAAAGGACACCACAGTAATCCAGTACTGTAGCTTATTCATTCTTGGGTTTATTGGAAATTCCAGCAGTTGGACGTCAACTGCATAGTTGATAGCGGTCTCGAATTTGCTGGCTTTGTCCAATTTTTTTGGTAATGGTCCCGGCAAATTCTGACTGTTACAACCCAAAGAGGTTCATTTGATATGCCACAACGTGAGAAAAATAGAAGACTTACAATGGGTGACAGGTAATGATGAGATTAGAAAGTAGCCATGTAAAGAGGACTAAATACTACAATATATATATATATATATATATATATATATATATATATATATATATATATATATATATATATATATATATATATATATATATATTTAATTAATGTATGACCCAGATATATTTAAGAAATATTTTGGTCCACCGTTACAAAATTCTGAGATTCCTTTTTAACCATGGTATGTTCACACAGCAGAAATAGAAGAAAAATTTGAGACAGGACTTCATCTCAAATTCCTCTTCCATTTCCACCCCTCCAGTTTTCCTTCACGACTTTCTCATGCCACTGACTCTGCAGCTGAATCAGCCATGGGATACGTGGTAAGATCGAGCAGGACACTTTTTATTTTTTTTTTTTTTCAGTGTCCTTCTCCGATCTCTGCCTCCCTTTGAAAATAATGGGAGATAGATTGAGGGTATAATTTGTTGCTGAATCTGCTTCAAAATCTGTACGAAATTCCATTGTATGAACATACCTTTAATGTCACCTTCCTATCTGTTTACTGATGCTGTGTCAGGGTAGAGTTATGATACTATCTAGTGTTACTGTGTCAAAAAAAGCACAGGCCAAGGAATTGCGACTTTGTTACTGCACTCCCCCTGATTTTAAGATACAAATATCCATACGGTCACATATTCATTCAGTATCGCAGTATTGATCCAGTTATACCATATTTGCAAAAATGTTTTGCAGCCAAAAGAGTCCCTCCTCATAGGTCTCGCTAGCGACTAGGAATATATATATATATATATATATATATATATATACACACACACTGTGTGTGTGTATATATGTATGTATGTGTGTATATATATATATATATATATACACATATATGTGTGTGTGTGTATATATATACACACACACTGTGTGTGTGTGTGTGTGTGTTGTATATATATATATATATATATATATATATATATATATATATATATGCGGTGACCAGATGGAAGGTAGCGCTGCAGTTGGGATTGCGGGGGTGCAAACAGCGCAGACTTGTCACGGTCTCTGGGCACGAGGGCGCAGCGCTGGTGCTGTCCCACGTTACCACCACTGGTACCGGTGATGAGGGGGCTGCACAAATGTTGGTGTTGATTGTTCCCCCGGGGCACTTCCCCTATACTGTGCCGACTGGTGGTGTTTGGGGCGCCCTGATGTTGTCGGTGCAGAGTCAGACACAGAAACGGTTGTAAAGTTGAACTTTTACTTCCATGGGTGTGGAGGCACAAATGCTTAAACAGTTTCTTCAATACAAAACAACGGGGTACGCCTGGTGACACAGCAAAGTCCTGGGGTGCAGGGTAGACTTGATGAAAGGTGTTCCTAGCCCCTTATACTTCAGTGTTACAGTCCTAAGGTGCGTCTGGGCTCCTATTTGGCTCATAGGAGGATGCCCACCATGATACTAGTACATAATATTCCCCACTCACGTTATGTGGTCCTGATAGCTCAGAGTTTCGGGGTGCAATAGTCAGGGTGGCAGGATATTCCACAGGTCTGGCCTTGGCCCCTGGATCCTGTGATACTGGCTATGGAGCACGTGTTCCAGAATGTTCTCTCCACAGTCTCATGCTGACAAGATAATGATGCTTGACTTCCTTCAGGGTGATGGCTAGGCAGACAGGGGACAGGATCTTCTGAATAGCTGGAGTATGTCAGCTCTCCAACCTTCCTGGGCCTGTCTAGGACTTGAGATTCCTGCACTAAACTCACTGCTTTCTTCACAGGACATCACACTTATCTCCTCACCTCCTCCTCCTAACACTCCACACTTCTCACTCCTCACACAGGACCTTCCTGAAGGGGTGTTACCATGGGGACCCAGTGATCAGCTGACTCCTCCCCTTTTCCCAGGCGATGTCCTCCCATTGGACATTTGGTTACTATTCAATCCTATGGGAGGTGTAATGCATGTGTGAGGCTCACTAGGTGGCGCTGTGTTGTGTGACACTCAGGACCCCCTGCTATGTCCACAGGCTATGAAGCAACAGGAAATAATACAATGCACAGAGATCACCCTCAGCCCAGCCATAGACAGCTCGGGGATGCCACATATATATATGTATGTGTGTGTGTTTTTTTTATATATGTATATATATATATATATATACAGTACAGACCAAAAGTTTGGACACACCTTCTCATTCCAAGAGTTTTCTGTATTTTCATGACTATAAAAATTGTAGGTTCACACTGAAGGCATCAAAACTATGAATTAACACATGTGGAATTATATACTTAACAAAAAAGTGTGAAACAACTGAAAATATGTCTTATATTCTAGGTTCTTCAAAGTAGCCACCTTTTGCTTTGATTACTGCTTTGCACACTCTTGGCATTCTCTTGATGAGCTTCAAGAGGTAGTCACCTGAAAAGGTCTTCCAACAGTCTTGAAGGAGTTCCCAGAAATGCTCAGCACTTGTTGGCCCTTTTGCCTTCACTCTGCGGTCCAGCTCACCCCAAACCATCTCGATTGGGTTCAGGTCTGGTGACTGTGGAGGCCAGGACATCTGGCGTAGCACCCCATCACTCTCCTTCTTGGTCAAATAGCCCTTACACAGTCTGGAGGTGTGTTTGGGGTCATTGTCCTGTTGAAAAATAAATGATGGTCCAACTAAACACAAACCGGATGGAATAGCATGCCGCTGCAAGATGCTGTGGTAACCATGCTGGTTCAGTATTCCTTCAATTTTGAATAAATCCCCAACAGTGTCACCAGCAAAGCACCCCCACACCATCACACCTCCTCCTCCATGCTTCACGGTGGGAACCACGCATGTCGAGTCCATTCGTTCACCTTTTCTGCGTCGCACAAAGACACGGTGGTTGGAACCAAAGATCTCAAATTTGGACTCATCAGACCAAAGCACAGATTTCCACAGGTCTAATGTCCATTCCTTATGTTCTTTAGCCCAAACAAGTCTCTTCTGCTTGTTGCCTGTCCTTAGCAGTGGTTTCCTAGCAGCTATTTTACCATGAAGGCCTGCTGCACACAGTCTCCTCTTAACAGTTGTTGTAGAGATGTGTCTGCTGCTAGAACTCTGTGTGGCATTAACCTGGTCTCTAATCTGAGCTGCTGTTAACCTGCGATTTCTGAGGCTGGTGACTCGGATGAACTTATCCTCCGCAGCAGAGGTGACTCTTGGTCTTCCTTTCCTGGGGCGGTCCTAATGTGAGCCAGTTTCTTTGTAGCGCTTGATGGTTTTGGCCACTGCACTTGGGGACACTTTCAAAGTTTTCCCAATTTTTCAGACTGACTGACCTTAATTTCTTAAAGTAATAATGGCCACTCGTTTTTTCTTTACTTAGCTGCTTTTTTCTTGCCATAATACAAATTCTAACACTCCATTCAGAAGGACTATCAGCTGTGTATCCACCTGACTTCTGAACAACACAACTGATGGTCCCAACCCCATTTATAAGGAAAGAAATCCCACTTATTAAACCTGACAGGGTACACCTGTGAAGTGAAAACCATTTCAGGTGACTAGCTCTTGAAACTCATCAAGAGAATGCCAAGAGTGTGCAAAGCAGTAATCAAAGCAAAAGGTGGCTACTTTGAAGAACCTAGAATATAAGACATATTTTCAGTTGTTTCACACTTTTTTGTTAAGTATATAATTCCACATGTGTTAATTCATAGTTTTGATGCCTTCCGTGTAAACCTACAATTTTTATAGTCATGAAAATACAGAAAACTCTTGGAATGAGAAGGTGTGTCCAAACTTTTGGTCTGTACTGTATGTATGTATGTTTATATATATATATATATATATATATATATATATATGTGTGTGTGTGTGTGTGTGTGTATATATATATAATATATATATATATATATATATATATATATATAATTTTTTTTTTTTTTAGTAAGATTTTGGAAGAAAAGGCATCGCTGTAGGCATAAAAATTATCAAGTTAGTTTTGTGACTGATTTTCCTATATTTTGTTGTGACCTGCTATAAGCAATGGGTTTCTTGGACCACAAACACGGTCCAAACAAGATCATTGGCTTTTACCAATACTAGTTACTATTATGTTACTGCATTTACTAACATTGATCTTCTCTAGTTTTTGTTGACTATAATTGTTACTTGAAACTGGCAACTGAAAATAATTTAACTATGTCCAAAACATTAAAATATTATATTAAAATATGACATAGACTTATTAGCTATTGTTGTTAACAGCAGTGATTTCCAGCATAGTGTTATTTGTCTTTTATATAGATATTTTTTATCATGTACCTTCTTGTGGTGTTTTCTAGGTTATGAAGACACGCTTGGCTGTCGGAAAGACTGGACAATATACTGGAATGTTTGACTGTGCAAAACAGATTCTAAAAAAAGAAGGTGTGCGGGCCTTTTATAAAGGATATGTACCCAACATACTGGGTATTATTCCTTATGCTGGCATTGACCTCGCCATCTATGAGGTACTTTTTTCCTTTATGCTGCTGCATTGTTACTGATTGTATAGATGTTCCCATGTCTTGGTTTCTTTTATAACCAAGCAGCAACTAGTTCCACAGCACTGCAGAAGTCTGGAGAACATGCAGCATGTTCTAAGTTTGACATTTTTTTCTGGCATATTCCCCACAGTCTTTTTTTTTTTTTTTTTTTTTTTTTATAGGATTTGAATAAAAAGTTGCAAATGATAAGAAATATAAAAAAGCCCACAAAAAGCACTTGTAAAGAAACACTATGAAAAATGTGTGACATTCAATGCAGTTTTTATAAGCATTAAAAAAAAATGTGAAGAAAGTGTGTGAAGGAGTCCTAAGCAAGCATTTTCCTGATTTTACAGGAGGTGATCCAATTCTGTCCTTGGAAATAAATATACGGCTTCTGCACTGAGCTGTAATACTGCCATGAGCACAGAGCGTAAAAATGAGTATTATGGGTTTTCATCATTGGGATGGCAGTGATGTCCATGATACTTTTTGGTTTTGCTATAAAGTAATAATTTAGATTTTTACACTCTCCTCCACCAGACCCTTAAGAATGCCTGGCTCCAGAAATATGCAACAGATTCTGCCAACCCAGGGGTGTTAGTCCTTCTAGGCTGTGGCACCGTTTCCAGTACCTGTGGCCAGCTGGCTAGTTATCCATTAGCCCTTATCAGGACTAGAATGCAAGCTCAAGGTAAGCAACATCTGAACAGATTCTGAATTATAATTCACTGTGCAGACAATGGTACTTGTAGATTCAGTCTTAAGTCATAGGGTCACCTCTGTTCTTGCATGTGATGGACGTAGTTGACTTTGAAAAATTGAGGAAAAATACACACACTCATAAGGCTACAAAGGCTAGCTTCACCAAGTATTTCCAAGTATTGTGCTGAGGATAACTGGGGGAAAGCCACAAAGAGGTTTTTATTAACTGCATAGAATATACTAACAATTAGGGAAAACTGAAGAAAAAAAAAGATAATGAGGTATTGCGCAGAATCAAGACATTACTTTTCAGAAAAATATAAACCATATCAGTGAAAAGTGGATAATTGAAATGACTTTATAGTTGAAATAATCTCCTCACTAGACCATCAATTTTTGACATTTTAATGTACCAACTTGATACCATAATACTGAGGCCTTCTTTTGATGCTTTTTATTCATTTGTATTATACTCTTGTTACCTCTACAGCAGTATTCTGCTATTCCTGAAAATAATTGATACTGGATCTTACCTTTTTGTCATGTCTTCATTCTCTTTCAGCTTCAATAGAGGGTGCTCCTCAACTAAGCATGGGCGGCCTTTTCCGCAAGATTGTAGCTAAGGAAGGCTTCTTAGGTCTGTACAGAGGAATTGCTCCTAATTTCTTGAAAGTGCTTCCTGCTGTCAGTATCAGCTATGTAGTGTATGAGAAGATGAAGGAACAGCTTGGGATCTAGAAATATCGAACTGCCAAGATTTCCACTCAGGAACTCCAGTGTGTGTATGCGTATATCTGTATGATTTCCTTGGTGAAGACCAAAATATGACTTTGGGCGCTGCCACATTTCTACATAAGAGCATCTGGAACTACTGAGCCATTGCCAGTGTATACTATGATTTTGGCAGCTTGTATTATTTTAGGCCATTGTTTTTGTGTCAGCCAATTTTTTTCAAGAATATGCAAACTTTTGAAACCAAATGTTTCTTCTTTTTTTGTTGTAAAGGTTTTTCTATAGCTCTTTGTTCATAGTATTTTTACGTTGTAAAACATATCTGCATTTTATGACACTTGGAAAAAATTGCAATATTCATTAGCTTATGCCAAAAAAGACACTTTGTTCTAACCAAGGTGACTATTTTTCAAGATGTGTGAAATCAAAAATATCTGCTATCAAAATTTTGTCTAAATTCTACACTCCATCTATCTCTCTATTTAGCTATGGTCATCTTTATACACACACGTGTTAATTTCACATTTGAGTATTCTGTATCACTTATCTCACAAAGTCCTAATGATACATTTTTCTCAATGCACAAAAGTCACAAATGGATTATAATGTCACAATTACTTTTTACATGTGAAAGGGAAAGTGTCACATTGAACATGCTGCTCTGTATTTAGAGATCATATTATTAAACAGGAAAAACAGATCACAGTGAAATGTAGTTTGGTAGGAAAAATATTCAGTAGAGCTTGCAATATATATATTTCAATCCTTGCTTATTCTTGATTCTCTCTTGGCGTCTTCTGTCCTCCTGGGTGACTGCTGCAATTCAGTGGTACTCCGGGGCCAATGATATCACTCACGAGGCCAGAAGAGGCAGAGAGAAAAGACTGCACGTGGTGGTTGAGGCCTGGAAAGGTGAGTATAGGCTAGTTGTTGTTTTTCTGCATCTCTGATTATTATACTCTGGGGTCTAAAGAGAGACCTACCCGATGAACCACAAAAATATTTGTGAGAAGAATCTTGCGAGGTTTGCCCATCACTATCAAGTATGCTCAATTGTACATAGAAGACCCATAATAAAACGCAAACCCTTAGTAGATGTTCGGATGGAGTGGTTAGAAGTAGGTTCTTCCTTGTGTATGCCATAGGTGACACCATCCTGTGTCTACAACAAAGCAGGTGGATTAGGGTTGCATTTAAGAGAGCCATATTTACTTATTGTGACTTGGACGATGGTGCATCAAAACTTGCTGAGGTAGAGGGTGTGTTAACCGTGGCAGCTACCAGCGCCACCCACTGGATCCACACAGGGATGAACCTACTTCTAACCACTCCTTTCTAGCATCATCCCCAAAACCTCCCTTCACATTGGTCACTTACAACAGAGGCAGCAAAAGCTGTATAGCAATTAACTTGGGGTAGAAAAGGGAGGGGAATAAAATTAGGCAAAAGTAATACACTTGTATATAGACCACAGCAATGCACCAGGACCTGATGTGCGTTTCTAACATGGTGTCATATGTGGGATGTTCCAAATGGACAAAAGATGGTATTCAACCCAGTTAAAACAATAGATAAATTATATAATAAACGACAAGACAACTGTCATGGCACCTTAGTCTATGGCCATTACCTTAGTTTTGTATACTCCTGCTGTTAGAGAACACATGGAATGCCAATACAGAATTGCTCATAAAGGGTAATTGTTAGTCTCTACCGGTGCATCATTTCAAAACCAAGTTACAAAAACCTGATTTACTGTGATTCTATAGTATGTTATTGGTATCCAGCCTGTTGGTCTACCGTCCATGCTCAATAGACCATCAGTATAGGCGCATCAATGAACAGAACAATGTGGTATTTCCCTTCCCATGAAGCCAATATATTGCTCATTAAAACTGTTGTTGGTTAGACACAGATTACAAGAATTCTTTATGGATAAGGTAGGTATCCACACAAGCGTAAGGCATAGCCACAATCCAAGACATGGAGAAGATTACTTCATGGGCTGTTGCATTATATTTACAGCATACATGATCTGTTTGGTTGTACTACAGTATAATCAGTGTATTTTACTTACAATACATTAAATGGGTGATATGTAAGTTATTATATTATAATTTGCATATTAAGTAATTATGACATATAGAAATTGTTGACATTGCATGAAGACTTTCCTTAGTCTTCCACATTTTTGCTTCTTCCTTAGTTAAATATATAGTGTTGTTAGACACATGTTTAGAGTGGAATTACTGTGATTAGTAAATATAGTGTTAGCCTCAAAAATAGAAAAACAAAAGAAATGTAATATACAGGTTTTAATATCAGAAAACTGCATTTGTGTACCATGTACGGTATTGCCAGTAACAAAATGATAGGTTACCTTCAGTGCCTGAGAAACTATTTAAAATGACAACCTAAATGGTGCCCTTCCTGTCATTTTGTGAGAATGTACTGTATAAAGTTAACAAAAAAAAAAAAAAAAAAAAAGTATTTTTATCTAATTGTTTGGAGGGCACATATGCTTGGTTATGTAAGAAATAAAATTGAACTCTCCTTTTACTGTATCTTTTTCAATTTTTAGTTGGTTCTTTGTAATTTGACAAAAATAATAGCCATAAATCAATGTATTTTAAATGAAACCTTAAGACCATTGGTGCCTGTCTCGTATGTGTTGTTGGGCTTGTAATAGATTTGGTCGATTTCCCCAGAGCCCTTTAAATGGGTTTTAGATATTGATGATTACTCCTTAGGCACTGATATTAGCAGCTGCCAGCGCATGTGCCAGAACTACATAAATTATGCTGCTCATATCAGCCAATCAGACTAATATTGATGGCCTATCCTAAAGGATGGAATATCCCTTTTACTCTTTTAAGAAATAGAAGAATAAAAAAAAAAATATTGTAACCCTTTAAAGCTTTCTTTTACCTGTCATACTTTGCGGACTAGGTTGTAGTAGTTTGAAAAGTAGTTTTTATTTTTCATTTCTTACAATATGACAATAGGGGAAGTTATAGTGCCTCAGATTTTGGAGCTTGTGGGCAGGAATTTAAGTCTGGCCTACTTGTTCTAGTTTACAGTAAAAATCAAGTAAATATATTACTTTAATATCCACATGCAACAAACTAATTCAGAATGTATGAATAAAATATTCCTATTTATGAGTCTTCAGTGTAAATTCTTTATACATTTATATTTCCTGTTTGCAACATTAACAGACTTTATATATGTTAACATATGGCTTCTGTTTTGTGTGAAGTTAAAGGGATATTCCCATCTCATCCAAACATGGCCAAGACTAGAATACAACACTCCTTCTCCTGTTCCCTGGGATGGGAGTTACAGAATCAGCTGAACTTGGCTGTTCTACGCTGTTCCTGTAGCTTCCATAGGGGTAAATGGATGTTACAAAAAACAGCATAGCGCAGTGAGCTATGGAAACTTCGTAGTTCACTCTGAACTCCTGTTCACCACTAATGAGAACTTATTTCATATCTCCAAAAGTCCCTTCATAGGGGTTGGCAATGAGAAGCAGCGATTGGCCAAGATAAGAATAACCCTTTAACCATACCTTAAGCAATGTGCTCTGTTCATCATTGAAGGTGTTGTCAGTTGTTTCTTGAATATTCAGGTAGTCTAGCATGGTGGAGCTTTGGCTGTGGAAAGCAAGTTTTAGAAACTGTGCATTAGAGAAGTGGATTGAATTACAGTAAATAAGTCCAATATACCAGACAGTTGGACATTCGTATTGCTAATCCTCTAACCCTTCATCTTTTTTTTCAGAGAAAATGGGATGTTTGCAATAAAACCCCTCCTTCACCTATTTGTTCTATGAATCCTATGTCTTTGTTCTCTTTTAAAGCAGATCTCTTGGTTCAATATGGATCCCTATGTAAGAGCAGCCTATTACAGATAGTGCTCCATAGTCCTATTAGTCATAAAAGAATACAGTGGTCTCACAGTGTACATTAGAGGAGGACTCTCCCAGCCTCGCCATGCCTGTCTAAATTGGGAGGTTGTGATATTGATGAGTGCCCTATGACTGACTCATAAGGGCCTGTAATGCTATGCTCACATCACATTTGTGCACTGCACATTTAGGGAAAGCTCACAATGTACACTCTGAACATATCAATGGGATTTTAATAGACTGATTAACAGACCTGGACTATCTATGTGTCTTACTAGGCAGATTCCCTGTGGCCAGTTTTTTTTAGTCATAGAGTGGGTGACCTAACCTGTCAGATTCAGTAATGTATGTTACACACGTGCCAGGTTGCCCATCTGACCTGCCAAACAGTTTTCTGATGTGAGTTAAAGTACATTTGTCAGGCTGTGGCATTCCATCCTTGGTTGCCACCCTTATCTGCAAATAAGAACTCATTGGTGAAATAAAGCAATTTGTGTTCTATACCCAGAATTCTTAGTAGGGCATGAAGGGTCTAAAAAGTCTCTGTACCAGTTTCTCCCTAATGAGGCACATTGCCCCTTATGACCCACATTTAGACCTCTCACACAGCCAGCCAGTACCCTGCTCTGCACTGATGAGAGGAAAAAACCTCGAAACAGCTGTCTGCGGATGGACAGCAAGCGTGTGAGAGGAAGAGAGACTTCAGAGAACTGCAGTGTCAGTTGTGGTCCCTTCAAGATCTCTACCACTGTGGCTGGAATGTCAGAGAGGAGCTGTAGGAAGCCAAGAAGGGCCTAAAGAGACACTTTGAGAAAAAAAACCCAAGCGAATCATCCGTCCCAGGGTGGAGAACCTGGAGAAGGGTGAGAAATTCAACTCATTCTTTTTCAGAAAACTCCACGCAGGCCACAAGCCCCTGACTAAACTGCAAGATGAAGATGGAAACATGAGAACTGGGAAGAAGGATGTGATGGGGGTCGTCACCGACTACTACTGCAGCCTCTACTCCCCAAAAACCACAGACTCCGAAGCTGCCCTTAAGTACCTGTCAGGTATCACTAACTTCCTTGATCCTGCAGGTGCGGCGGCCAGGGATGTCCCTCTGACAGTGGAACAACTGCTCTCTGCCGCCAAATCCTTACAAGTCAGCAGGATTCCGGGCAGTGATGGCTTCACAGCAGAGCTCTATGTAGCGCTGGGGGACCTCATATGACCAGACCTAAAGGATCTCTACGATGAAGTGGTGGTGGAGGACAGGATACCAACATCGTTGAGGGAAGGTATGATTACGATTTTGTACAAGTGGAAGGGGGATAGATGCAACCTGAAGAATTGGCGTCCCATCTCTTTGCTGAACATGAACTACAAGATCCTGGCAAACATTCTGAAGGTTCTCATTGGCAGAGTTATCCATCCAGACCAGATCTGCGGCATTCCTGTTTGCAGGTTAGCGGACAGCCTCGCCCTCATGAGAGACACAGTCCATTACATCGTAGTCCGCTGCGCACATGCGGCCCAGGTCAGTCTTGATCAGGTGAAGGCCGTCTACCGCAGGCTCACACAGAAAAAGGGCTACTAATATAGGTAGCAATAAATGTTGTGAGCTAGACAAATATAGCATATACCAAAAACTAAAGCACACAAAAGTTATGTAAATGAGCAATGAATTACTACTGAACACATATCCTGTACAATGGACCCATTAAATGTATTTTACTGGTGTGCCCTAGGGAACCCACTCTGACACTGATTTTGGTTGTATTATTTTAAGTAACTTTTAGTTTTATTGGAACCATTTGAAGTAGTACAATAATAGTAATAATAATACATTGTATTTATATAGCGCCAACATATTCCGCAGCACTTTACAAAATGTTCAAGTACAGACAAAAAGAGACATTACAAAGTAATAAGTCAATTCACACAATTGGACTGAGGGCCCTGCTCGCAAGAGCTTACAATCTATGAGGTAGAGGGGGTGACACAAGAGGCAGCAGGGGCGGCATAGGAGGTAGTATTGCTTATACACTGGAGAAGCCATTTATATGATAGAGGTTATGAGCTGTATGGGCCGTCACCAGTCAGTGTCCTTTAATATGCAGATGGTGCCTGAACATATAAAGTTACAGTCTGATATGGCATCATATCCTATTGGGTAATGTGGGAACATGAACAGAAGAGGATTCGTTTTAGGTATTCTAGTTGCTTAAGGGTTTACATTAGGAATTGTGATAGGCCTGTCTGAAAAGATGTGTCTTTAGTTTGCGCTTGAAGCTGTAGAAATTGTACCATATACTGTACCTATGTCTCCCTCTCGCCAAGCAGGTGAGGGACTTCAGAACTATGACAACTTTCTATAGTATACTATAGTGCGCTAATCTGCATCACTGCCAAAGGTTGCACAAAATGTCTCCTGCTGTCCTTAGAGGACCTCATTGGACTTACTGTATACAAGGTAATAAAATGGCTAAAGTGTTACATTCCATATAAAACCTTTTTGGTTGACCGCTTGGCTGCTTCTCTAAATGCAAAGGATCTGAAATTTACAGGCAGGAGGGGAGAGTCAATTATCTGAGTCTTCGCAGCTCCTGAATCGTTGAATTACACATGTCCAGAGCAGAGGACAAACTACTGGAATGGAAAGAGTTTTAGGTTCATAGAAAATCCTCAGCAACTGTCTAAATCTTTAAAATGCTAAATAACATAGCTTACTATATTATAGTGCACCTAAAAAAAAAAAAAACTCCTTGAGGAACAGGACAATTTTGGCTTTAAGCATGTGATATTAAAACAAAAAGAACAAAACATTTGCTTGTTTGCATTATGATGGTGATAATCATTGAGTGCTGTAAACAGTGATTGGGAAGGTATGGATGGTAATAAACTGTCCCTGCCTTCGCTATTGAAGGTCCGGCTGTTGAAACAGTTGGCTCCTCACTTCTGCAGCTGCACAATTTTGAGTAGCTGCTTAACACTGCAATATACACGTCCTTGCGGAAAGTAAAAACGTATTCAAACATATCTCAATGGATCTCAATCAGAGCCAAAAGGATTCACTTTTGACGTTTGTTTTGTCTGGTGTCCATTTTTTTTGCTTTTGCATACACAAACTCATGGTCACTTTCCCTGTCTGCTTCTTCTCCCTTGTGCTATGGCCGCAAATGGAGGGTCATTATTGGTCTGTCCATATGCGACCTCCATAGACTAATACTGTGGACTAGTGTGTACTAGTCTTCACACTTATCCTGTGAAGGCTGTTCTATATCATGCTAAGGTACATGATGTGGTGTTTACAGCACAATACTGAAAAAGTTGTAACCTATCCAAGCCCTTTATATAACTACATTCTAAAACCTTGGAATGTTTTTAGCATTGAACAAGATGTTCCACTGTAAATAATGGACCACAAAGTACTAAAACAAAATTCAGCACTGAAAGGGAACAAAAAGACAGACAATGAACCACTGAACCATTGACATATTTTCTAACCAGAAACAAATTCTCGTTTGCCATATCCTTACCTTGACTGTAGGGATTTAAGAATTATTTAAGACTTATAAGTCATATTTCAACCAACCTGTACCATACTATCCCCCTTCTCCATGTCCCTGACCACCCATCCTCGATCCCCTTATTCTAAGGAAGACACTGACAATCATTGTTGGGTGTAAAAGAAGCCACAGCAGCCAATTTATTAACACAAAACCAATCCAAAATATAACCTTAAATAACATAAATAACATTAATAACATTAGTCAAACTTTAAATAACAGTTAAAAAAGGCATTGCACATAACCTCTTTATTTGGGGAGAAATCCCTGGAAGCACCCACACTATCTTCACCCATACAAAAACTACCATAATTGACAGTGCACACAAACCTTTGCCCATGGCCGCATCCACCTGGCCCAAGGGCACCCAAATAAAACCACAGGCACTGTCTTATTATAACTCCTGGGGCCCAACTCCAACTGTACTGTGAACAGCTGTCCCTACATCCAAAGAATGGAAGAAGCCCACTATTGCCAACCTGATGGCCTGAAAAGAAATGGGAAGGTGGGTTGGCCAAAATCTTCTTGGCTCTTAAACTAACTGATGTCACTTCCTCTCTCCTAGGCTAATCAGCTCAGCCTGGTTATCACCACAATCCTGGCCCACCCCAGGCCTACTCTTGACACTAAGTGCACATACTTTCTTAACTCCCTTTGTAAACCTACCTAACCCTGACCCATTAACTTACCCCCAGCCCCCTTGGTTCCTAGCTTAAACCCCCTTCTGGATGCTTACTCCAGTAGGTCTTTGTCCCATGTTACAGAACGCTCATTTAATGCTACTGCTACTACAATGGGAATGAGTTACATGTTTCTTCCTTGCATCAGTGAATCCTGAAAATAGTACCAAACCCTAGGCTACCAGTATGCAAGCTGAGATACAAACTAGGATATTGCTTCCACCTGGCAAAGAGCTCTACCAGTGGCAACATGAGGAAAAGTCTGTCATAGCAATGAATCTTCCTTCATTCACATTTTCACTCAGATGAAATGATGCTGCTGCACATTCTGTGTAGCTATTGAAAGCCTCCTCAAGGGTATCGTACCTAATGGGATAACTGCAGTTTGCAGGTACAATTCAACAAACCTAAAAGCATCTGCAGTAGACATAATGCAAATTTACAGAAGGTTCAGCAAAGCTGGTTTATTTTTTTACAGTGTTCAGCTATTGTGGGGATGCCACTATCAAGCATCAAGGTATAGCGGTAATACTGCCTTGGAAGGTATTACAGCTATACCAGGACGCTTGATAACGGCATCCCCGCAATAGCCGGACTGCTTCCTATGCCTTTCTGGCTCATCCAGCCGTACTATTATCTTCTGTTTTACAGAGTCTGATGAAGGTCAGTTGTTGACCAAAACGTTACTCACTCTACCAACCTATTACTTGTTGGTGAATAAAAAACACGTTTTTTTCTGCATCAATTTATATCTACGAAGTCTTTATGCTAATTATTTCACACCATTCCCTGTACTTGACCAAGTTTTATAATTTTAACTGAGACAATTGTCTATGAATTCCTCTTACAAATCTTCTCTGAAGGAAAGTGAATGCCCAATGGGCATCCCCATAAAACAAGGATTTCTGAAAGTTTGGACCCAAAGGCTCTTTACCTTTATCAGGTATGCTAACACCCAGTGGCTTAACTAAAGTCTTGTGGGCCCCCGGTGCAAACTTTTGTCTGGGGCCCCCTACCACCTCCCTAGAACTTATTCTTGATAGTTATGGTTACGGGTGTTGCAGCGATACCTCAGATACTTGAAAGGGATACAGCTGTAGTATCCACAACTGCAGTTGTCAGGAATACAGTAAGTGAGCAGCGCAGCGCCCAGCATGTAAACAATACTGGGATAATATTACGTGCTCCACAGTGGCCCCCACACAGTATTATATGCTCCACAGTGGCCCCCACAAAGTATTATATGCTCCACAGTGGCCATAACTGATGTTCATCTCTGCCCCTTATTGATTGAGTGATTTCTCCCATGCTTGTTGTTTGGATCAGCTGTGGCGAAGAGCAAAGCCTTGGCAGGAGATGGAAAGCCCCTAAAGGCAACAATATAAGGCAACAATATTCATGAAAATGGAACTGCAAATCAGAATAAAAAAGACATCTTTGGAAAGTGTAGAAGCAGCCCTTCAAGGCAGTTTAGAACTGGGGTGCAAATATTACCTGACACTTGTTAACTAATTCCTAAAAATGTCGCCAACATAAATATATTTTTTGGTAGCTGCTTGCTACATAGCCTTGCCTCTGATTCTGTTTCTGTCCTGGGCTCTTGTCAGTACCCTGCTGTCTGACTCTTGCCATGAACTCTTAGCTCTGTGAGCCAGGTATATGAGCCCATACAGCAGCAGGGCTCAGGCAGCAGAAAGATGCCGAAAGATGATTGGTGATTGGGGCTCTTACAGTGCGATTTAGAAGATGAAGTCCAGGGAGGAAGGATACTGGTTGGCCTGACTATGCACTTAGATGTCATCTCAGCATCCCAGTGTGTCTACAGTATATAAAAATATACTGGGTAGTTTCTTAAATGATCTGCGCAATATATTTTACCGATACATAGCAGGTAGAGATGCTGTGCAATAAGTATCTGTATGAAGTACAATGACTGTATTGAGTCATGCCAGGGTGAGCTGGGGACCTACCTGTCCCAGGGGCCCACAGGGGGATTCACCTGTTTACCTGTGGGCCATTCCGAGCCTCCTTCAAGCTGCTGTCATTCGTTTGCTACCGATTTGACAGTTTCCCTTTAAACAATGCAGATGTGAACCTTTAATCAGTATCAGATTTACAAATCAGAAGTTTGTTCCAAGATTCAACTACTCTTTAGTGAAACAATGGCTAAAGAAAGGTTGACAAACATACATCCAGTTTAGCTTATGTCCTGCAATGTTGATCCAGAGGAAGTCAAAAACCCTATGATGTTGAAGTAAACTTTCTTTATAATAGGGGAAACTTCCTACCTGACTCCAAATCTGGCAATCAGAATAAAACCCTGGAATAGCTTCAGAAATCTAGTTAGTGTAACCTGTAATGGGCACTCCCTCCCCCACGAATCCAACCTAAATGTCGGAAAACAGGATAGGGACTGGATAGGGAAAGGTTTGCGATGCTTTGCTTAAAAACCCGTTCACTTCTATGGGTTTTTAAAGCAATGCGAGGGTGTGTGCTTACACCCTCTGCGCCGCGAAGCCGTTTTTTTTTTCATCGGACGCAAAGTCCTGCATGTCCGACTTTGTTTTGACGAAAAAAAAACGGCTTTGCAGCGCAGAGGGTGTAAGCACACACCCTCGCATTGCTTTAAAAACCCATAGAAGTGAATGGGTTTTTAAGCAAAGCGTCGCAAACCTTTCCCTATCCAGTCCCTATCCTGTTTTCCGACATTTAAGTCGGATTCATGGCAGATGGAGTGTCGGCGCAAGTGTGAACCCACCCTAATACTGTTACACACATCACTGTAAAAGATGGAGAGAAGTCAAAAATAGCCTCATTCACGGAAATTCACTGAAAATAATCTGATATGCAGCAAAACCGCAATACAATCTTTTTTGTCCTGCAGTTTTACCTTTTTGATTGTAGCACATCAAATCCTATAAAGGATTTTGCACCAGTTTTATAATGTAAAATAGTTGAAAATGATAGTGCCTGGTAAGAATTGTGGGAAGGGGTAACAGTGAGGGGCTAAAATATGTAAAGATGTAAAAGATTTATCATTATCTATAGTAGAAATTGGAACAAATAACAGCACAAATCTTTGCTCGCTTGTAGTAGATGTAGATTTAAATTTCTATTTTTAGGATTGTCCAAGATGTGCCAGATTTATTAAGAGACATGCTCCTTTTCTCACCAATGCACTTTGGTTAAAGACTGATTACTGAAATGCCAGTATTAATATAAATCTCCCCTAATGTGTGACCTGAAAAGGTAACATTTGGATTTGTAATTCCATATTTTAGCACTAGAGGGTGCTGGAGAACAACATTGTGAGCACCCCATGTTTTTTTTTTTTTTGTATGCATCATAAGGACAGACTGAGGATATAATTATGAGAACAATATTCTCCTTATACTCATAAACAATATAGAATTGTCCATGCCATCTTCTTCTTCTGGGTGTCTAAACACAGGGGGGCATATTGGTAGACTAGTCAGTCCAGCATCTATTTGATTCAGATCAGGTTCAATCTGAACCGTATAACTATCTTGTAAGTGCAGTGCTAGGCTTAGGCCACACATACACACGTGGACAATATTGTTGGTACCCCTCGTTTAATGAAAGAAAAACCCCCACAATGGTCACAGAAATAACTTGAATCTGACAAAAGTAATAATATATAAAAATTCTATGAAAATGAACAAATGAAAGTCAGACATTGCTTTTTCAACCATGCTTTAACAGAATTTAAAAAAAAAGAAAACTCATGAAACAGGCCTGGACAGAAATGATGGTTCCCTTAACTTAATACTTTGTTGCACAACCTTTTGAGGCAATCACTGCAATCAAACGATTCCTGTAACTGTCAATGAGACTTCTGCACCTCTCAACAGGTATTTTGGCCACTCCTCATGAGAAAACTGCTCCGGTTGTCTTGGGTTTGAAGGGTGCCTTTTCCTGACGACATGTTTCAGCCCCTTCCAAAGATGCTCAATAGGATTTAGGTCAGGGCTCATAGAAGGCCACTTCAGAATACTCCAATGTTTTCCTCTTAGCCATTCTTGGGTGTTTTTAGCTGTGTTTTTTTGGGTCATTATCCTGTTGCAAGACCCATGACCTGTGACTGAGACCAAACTTTCTTACACTGGGCAACACATTTCTCTCTAGAATCCCTTGATAGTCTTGAGATTTCATTGTACCCTGCACAGATTCAAGACACCCTGTGCCAGATGCAGCAAAGCAGCCCAGAACATAACAGAGCCTCCTCCATGTTTCACAGTAGGGACAGTGTTCTTTTCAAGATATGCTTCATTTTTCCGTCTGTGAACATAGAGCTGATGTGCCTTGCCAAAAATTTCGATTTTTGTCACATCTGTCCATAGGACATTCTCCAAGAAGCTTTGTGGCTTGTCAACATGTTTTTATATAGTATTACTTTTGTCAGATTCAAGTTATTTCTGTGAACATTGTGAGTTTTTCTTTCATTAAACGAGGGCTACCAACAATTTTGTCCACGTGTGTATGGTTTTGTAGCCCTGACAGCGGTAGGGGAGAAAATGAGAAACTGAGCATCCTTGACCTGGAAGAAGATGGTCTATGGGACATATCCAGTGGCAACAGTGGTAGGAAAAGGGGGGATTTCACTGGGCTTTTTCTAGTGACAATGGGTGACAATTATATTTTTACATACATTTTACATGAAATATGATTGTTGCTGTGGGAATATCCCTTTAACTCCACTATCCTTAACTCCAGGATCAAATTCAAACTATCTTGCATTTTTTTGTCAGGTACTGTTCATTATGCCTCCTCAGTGTTTACAACTCATGGCCTAGGTTACAGACCACCTCTCTGGTCCAGCTGATCACTCAGTCCCTGTTCCTGGCCATCTATATTCTCTTCTCTTTCTCTGCAAAGTGCTTTCAACTGCTGAGCCCTGATAATAGCTTCAACAGTGCCTTGATCAGTGTCTCTGATATCTCTGTATGTAAATCCAGAGATAACTGCAATTTAGAACAATCTTGGAGCACTATGGAACTGAGCTGAAAACCAGGAAATGGAGGGCAGAGGAGACAGGAGAGCAGGTGACACCCTGACAAGGACAAACCCTTTAACTTCAAAAGATGTCCAAAAACTGTTTTTAAATAACAATCCTACAAATTTCACCCAATGAAATACATCATACACCATACATAATGAATATAATATGCACCCTGAGCAGCTATCTTGCATGGCAAAATGCTAGTTTGGATGCAGCCCAGATTAAAGTAATATTTTTTTTTGATCACTAGATGTCGCTCCCTTCCTATTGTTGCTTACTTTATTTTGTAGTATACCAGGGTGTCATCAATTTAATATTTGTCCTTTTACATATTTTACATATTGTGTTAGTGTTTTGTGTTGGTGTTATTATCACAATGTTGGGCACTTTATTGTAGATGTATGTGAACATACATACAGTAGGTAGACTGCTTATGCCCTTTTTGTATATGGCTGCTTGTATGCCAGTGGTCTAATGCACATGTTCGGGAGTTCAGACAAGCAGTGGGACTGAATGTGAATGACGCATACCTCCCAACTTTCAAAGGACAGAAAGAGGGACAGTATGTGCGGCGGAGGTATGAATGACGCATAGCGTCTGCAGGGACTACCTTCTGCTATCCCAGACATGGCACACATTTTTTGCTTAATCAGTATAGCTCACTATCATGTATAAAGTTCTCTATATATAACCACATTGCCATGTCTATCCCAGAGGAGGCTGCAGGGAGTAAGAAGCGTACAGTTTAGGGAAGGCCACGTGCACTGTCAGAGACTAGGATGAGTGGTAAGCGTTTCCTCCTGGCTGACTTAGATCCCCTCTGTAGATGAGTGATGCATAGGGATATGTTTATTTGTGCATCATTCATGTATGAGAGTTAAATAAAGAGAGTATCACTCATTTCTGTATATCTAAAAATTTTGCAGAATGTTTTATGCATATGTTGTCGAATAACCAACACATTGCAGTGTCAGGCTGATGTAGATGTGGCCACTATTTTAGGCTAACAAATTTACCTTTAAAGGGAATCTGGAGCTTGAGACACTAAACCACCCACACGTCCATATGAACCTGGGGTTTACTGTCCCAAATCACCCAATCCATGGCTGCATTAAAAATAAAAAAGCTTTATACTCACCCTTCCGCTGTGCTCCCCGCACCTGCACAGTTCTTCAATGAAGCCAGAGGAGTACACCTCGGCTTCAGTGCACATGCCTCGTACCTCCGGCAATTACGCAGTGAAGCCGGGGTGTCCATCTTTGGCTTCACTGAAGAACAGCGCAGGCGCCGGGAGGCATGCCTCATGAATAAGCCGGACCGATCTCACCAAACAGGGTCGATCGGACCCTTATCTAGGTAAGTATAAAGGTTTTTTATTTTTAATGCACCTGCGGATTTTATTACAACAGGGCAATCTGGGACACTAAACCCCAGGTCTATAAGGACCTGTGGGTGGTTTAGTGTCCCAGATTGACCTGACAGATTCCCTTTAACACTTATGTCAGGGGCTTAATTATCAGGGTCACTGAGGGTGCTACCATGACCAGGCCTAGAAGGGTATGGGGCCTGCGGCCAGCTGGAGATGGTCGGGGCCCTACAGCACTATGATAACAACCATGGAAAAGGTTATATACATCTCGTTAATGGAAAGGGACCTGGTGTTACAGGTGCATCTCAATAAATTAGAATATTTTTGAAACGTTCATTCATTTCAGTGATTCAGTAATTCAATTCATAATCAGCGTCTTCCATGATTGTGTGTCCTACTGAACCAGACTGAGGGACCATTTAAAGGCTTAGGAAACCTTAGCAGGTGACACACTGAATTTACAATACTGAACTTTTTTTACAATATTCTAATTTTCTTAGATTTGGGTTTTCATTACCTGTAATCCATAATCAACATTTACAGAAATAAAACACTTGAAATAGAACACTCTGTGTGTAAAGAATCTAGAAAATATAGGAGGTCACTTTTTTAATTTAATTACTGAAATAAACGTTTCAAAGATATTCTAATTTATTGAGATGCACCTGTATGTCATGTATATACATGCTGCTGGGCCCCTTTTCTATAGAAGCCTCACCTCTCCTGGGCTTCCGACAGTCAACAGTGTGCTCTCTGGGGCTCTTGCGGTGATCTCTGGGGCACGTGATATCAGTCACAGGCAGGAGAGGACCGAACAGGATGCTGGAGAGGGCTGGACAGAGTGAGGATGCCCAGGAGGGAGGCAAGGTAAATGTTTGTTATTTTTACTCACTTCCCCTAGGCCTCCACATATTATACTCTATATGATAATAATAGCACTGAAATGAACCAGAGGGCCGAACCTCACGTATATTCATTGAACCAAATTTCTTGGGGTTCGCCTGAAGTGGCTCGAGTCTTCCAGAGAATATTATACGGGACAGGGGCTGCTGGGGAGCATTATACTGTGGGGGGGGGGACTCAACAATATACTGTGTAGGGCCATTGTAGAGCATTATACTGTATGGAGTCCATTGTGGAGCATATTATACTGTGTGCGGGCCACTGTGGAGCTTATTGTACTGTGTGTGGGCCATTGTGGAACATATACTGTGTGGGACCATTGTGGAGCATATTATACTGTGTGGGCCATTGTGGAGCATATTATTCTGTGTGGGATCACTGTGGGGAATATTATACTGTGTGGGGCCACTGTTGAGCATTATACTGTGGGAGGGGGGCTCTGGGGAGCATACTATATTATGTGGGACCCTTTCATAATTTATATCACAAGCCATCTGCTCACTCACCATATTCTTGATACCTGCAGTTGTGGGTACTGTAGTTGTATCCCTTTCAAGGATCTGAGATACTGCTGCAGTAACCATAACCGTCGCTATCAAGAATACGGTGTAAGGGGGTGGTAAGGGACCCCAGTCAAAGTTTGCATGGGGGCCCACAAGACTTTAGTTATGCCATAGCCTGACACCAATATTTTGGAAAAGAAATTGTGTGTTGCTACACATTACTTCCTGACTGCGCCAGTCATTACCTATTGAATTAATCCACTAGATAGTAGCCCCTGTTGATAGGCACAGTTGGATCCCTAATATAAAAACTAATATCCCGTTTATGCAATGCAAGCTTGATGCAGTTCTTGGTTATAAAGAACTGCATCCAGCTTGTAATGTGTAAACGGAATATTAGTTTTTATTTTAGGACCATGTTTTCTTAAAAGGGTATCCTGATTTCAGCTAATAAAGGTGATTCTTTGCATAAGGTAAATTTTTACAATTTTGCAATATCATCTTTGTGTCACTTCCATATGCTTTTTAAGGTCTCTGCTTGCAGTCACTCAATGGGAACTTTCATTGTTTACTTCCAGTGGATAAAAATACCTCGTCCCCATGTAACGGACAAATGATTGGTTACAAGACACAGGTTAAAACTCAATAATTATTACAGTACCAGAAACAAATACATTAATTAAAATATCATTAAAGCATCATTAATATGACTGCAATTCTTTGGCTCTACTTGATTTCGACTTTTCCAGTTTCCTTGTGTAGTTTATCTTATTCTTACTTGTTATATGATCTGATTTTCAGCAGGTTATGTGTTGGAGTGGCCCTTCAGGTGGACACTCCTCTGGTTGGTTTGCCCAATGTGCCTAGATGGTTTTTATCCTCCTTAATCTTCAGGTAAAGAGCCACAAAGTATGCTTTGGCTTTCCTTTCCATTACTTACAAATGTAGCAGAGTTAATCTGACTATCTGAAGAAAGATAAATTCCTACAGTGTGATGTCTTATCAAAGAAGACAACAAAAGTCAATGATGAAAAATCATTCAAAATGTTTTTCTAATGAATTTTCATAAGCTTTTATTGTCGTTTATAATAAGCTATCACACTACAGCAATTTATCCTGCTGCAGAAAGTTGGGCTAACTCTGCAGCATGGCGAGAAAATGCACAGTCAGAAGGCTTGCAAGTTTGGAGGGTCTGACAAAGTGCCCAGATGTCTCCATGATGGAGGCAATGGAGAATACACTCACAGGGAGGGAGTACATTTTTAACAGTGCACCCTAGGGCATATCTCTATCAGAAGTGAACAGATTAATGAAAATATTCCTGAATAACCATAGTGAACTGTTATACAAAGTCTAGTATGCATTTGACCTTTTCTATTACAGTCAAATTCATTAACATTTAAGTTAGATTTGTAACTACACTTAAGGGCAATAATAAAATATCTTGTAAGGTGATGAAGTCCACCCCAAATGTCAAGTTGCCTCAACCTCTTCATCTTTTAAGAAACAGACCTAGATAGCTGTAGCTACAGATAGCAAGAAACAGACCTAGATAGCTGTAGCTACAGTAGAAAGATACAGAATACTATACAGCATATTAGATCATTACAGTTTACATACCATTTTCAACACCGTTTATTTCATGTGGAGTAAAAAACATCACACAAAACATGTACAGATTTAAGGATTTTACCAATCATTTACAAAGTTCTGCCATTATTAGAGATATATGTATGATGTAATGTGGAGGAAATACAGTATATTCAGTATTTACAGGGAGGTGATAATAAGGTCTGGAAATTCTCTGATTTGATGTTGCACATACAAATAGGTGCACTCTCACTGGAAAAACATGATCAGCACATTCAATATAAGGTCAGATTCACATGGACGTAAGAAAAATCTTCCAACTTGCCCCTGGAACAAATGGCCAATTTTTTCAAATGTATTTAGCCCATATATACAGTGACTTGCAACAGTAGTCATACCCCTTGAACTTTTTCACATTTTGTCACCTTACAACCACAAACATAAATGTATTTTATTGAGATTTTAACTGAGAGACCATCACAAAGTAGCAGATAATTGTGAAGCGGAAAGAAAATGATACATGGTGTTCAAAATTTTAATCAAATAAACTGAAAAGTGTGACGTGCAAAAGTATTCAGCCCCCCTATATCAATACTTTGTAGAGCCACCATTCGCTGCAATTACAGCTACAAGTCAGTACAAGATTGGTCCTAAAGGACCCAGGTCAGCTCTCCAGTGTAACTAAAGGAGGCTGTATTCCTCATGTAACAGGCTAATGTAGTGATGGCGAACCTTTTAGAGACCTGGTGCCCAAATTGCAATCCAAAACCCACTGATTTATTGCAAAGTGCCAACATGGCAATTTAACCTTAATACTGTGCGGTTCCACAACTGCGGACCCGCAAAATAAGGTCTTGTGAATGGGGCTTTACAGAGCTTTCAATGATACAAACAACTTTATACTGAAAGGTAGACGTTTGCATTTGGCACTTTTGAACAATTAATGTTCACTATTTACATCGCACAGGATCTGATTTATAGTGACCGTGCAATGTTATTACAGCCTGTAATAATATCACATCTGCTATAAAACAGATACTGTGTGATATAAGTAGTGAAGGGCCCCCACATGGTACAATCTGCCCCACAGTGGCCCCCACACAGTACAGTGTGCTCCACTGTTGTCCCCCCAATGGTACAATGTGCTCCACTGTGGCCCCCCCAGACGGTATAATGTGCTCCACAGTGGCCCCCCAGACAGTACAGTGTGCTCCACAGTGGCCTCCAAGATGGTACAGTGTGCTCCACAGTGACCCCTCCAGATGGTACAATGTGCTCCACAGTGGCCCCCAAGATGGTACAATGTGCTCCACAGTGACCCCCCAGATGGTACAATGTGCTCCACAGTGGTCCCTCCGGACAGTACAATGTGCTTCACAGTGGCCCTCCAGACAGTACAATGTGCTCCACAGTGGCCCCCAACACAGTATAATGTGCTCCACAGTGTCCCCCACACAGTGTGTGGCCTACACTGACAGTTTTCAGGTGTATGTGCATTTGCACATACAACTGAAAGAAGCATTGAATTGCTCACTTGGGAATTTGGGACAGCTGTCTCGCTTTCCCCATTACCGAGTGATACAGGAGCCTGGCTGTGGCTCTGAGTGCCCCCTGTGGCACGCGTGCTATAGGTTTGCCACCACAGGGTTAATGAATCAGCCCCAATTACAGGGAAAATCAGCAACCCCCCCCAAAAGAATGTTATGATAAAGTGGCCCCCAAAAGTCTATTATGACTCTTTTGTGGACACAATGTATAAATAAACTAAGAAAAATCAATAAAAATAAAAAATAAGGTAAAATTAAAAAAAAATTCCAACACCATGCCCACATCACAGATTCTACACTGTGTCACCTACAGTCAGGCCAAAAGTTTGAGAATGACACAAAAAATTTTCACAGATCTGCTGCCCTCTGGTTTTTAGTGTGTTTGTCAGATGTTTTTATCACAACAGAAAATAATGCATTCATATATGAGTAACAGAAGCAATTGACAGTTAGAATGAGTTAAGCAAGTCAAATTTGCAGTGTTGACCCTCTTCTCAGGACCCTGCAATCTCCCTGGCATGCTCTCAATCAACTCTGGACCAAACCTGACTGATAGCAGTCCATTCTGCAGAATCAATGCAATTGTCTGAATTGTTGGTTTGTTTGTCCACCCGCCGATGATTGACCACAAGTCCAATGGGATTAAGATCTGGGGAGTTTCCAGGCCATGGACCCAAAATCTCTATGTTTTGTTCCCTGAGCCATTTAGTTGTCACCTTGCTTTATGGCAAGGTGCCCATCATGCTGGAAAAGGCATTGTTGAGCGCCAAACGCTCTTGGACGGTGGGAGAAGTTGCCGGAGGACATCTGGTACCATCTATTCATGGCTGTGTTTTAGGCAAGACGTGAGAGAGCCGATTCCCTTGGCTGAGAAGCAACCCCACACAGAATGGTTTCAGGATGCTTTACAGTGGCATGAGACAAGACGGTGGTAGCGCCACCCCTCTCCGAATAAGCTGTTTCCAGATGTTCCAAACAACAAAAAGGGGATTCATCAGAGAAAATGACTTACCCCAGTCCTCAGCAGTCCACTCCCTGTACCTTTGCAGAATATCATTCTGTCCCGAGTTTCTGGAGAGAAGTGGCCTGCTGCCCCCTGAGACCAGGCCTGCCCAAGAGCTCCGCCCACAGGCGGCAGATGCACCACACCTGCCTCTGCCATTCCTCAGCAAGCCTGCACTGCTGGTAGCCCGATCCTGCAGCTGAAACACTTTAAGAGACGGTCCTGCCGCGCGGCTTTCGGGGGCCCTGGAGCCTTTTGGCACCAATGGAACCCTCTCCTTGAAGTTCGATGATGCGATAGATTGTTGACTGAGGTGCAACTTTCTAGCTGCAATACTCTCCCAGTAGGCCATTTTTGTGCAGTGCAATGATGACTGCACGTGTTTCTTAGAGATAACCATGGTTAACAGAAGAGAAACAAGATGGCAAGCACCAGCCTCCTTTTAAAGTGTCCAGGGTGTCATTCTTACTAATCAGACAGATTGATCTCCAGCCCTGTCCTCATCAACACCCACACCTGTGTTAATGGAGCAATCACGAAACGATGTTAGGTGGTCCTTTTAAGGCAGGGCTGCAATGATGTTGAAATGTGTTTTGGGGGATAAAGTTCATTTTCTAGGCAAATATTGACTTTGCAAGTAATTGCTGTTAAGCTGATCACTCTTTATAACATTCTGGAGTATATGCAAATTGCCATTAGAAAACTGAAGCAGTAGACTTTGTAAAAATTTATATTTGTATCATTCTCAAAACTTTTGGCCATGACTGTACATAAAAATTACCATATTGGATGGGTAAAACTATGTTGAAAAGTAGCATTTTTTGCTATTAAAATGTGAAAAAAGGGAAAAAGTTACTTTCTGGTTACACACATATGGCTTTTCAATATGGACAGCAGGTTTGTAAATATGGTCTCCAAAGAGAAGGTAATAGTGCAAGGCCCAATTCATTTGTCAACATCAAAGGGGTTAAAATTTGCTGACCTCTCTTTAAGAGAGGCCATCATTTTTACTTTGTCAGGGGTCTGATTCTTGGGACTACTGAAGATCAGCTGTTTCACAGAGTGTGCAGCTCCCTCATAGGGACTCACTTGCCGTACTTTTCGTAGGGGTTTTTAGGGTATTGTAGCAGTATCTCATAGACCTTGCCTAAGTATTAAAAACACTAGCAGTATCAGAAGCTCACAAGACATTATTATGGGGTGATATAAAAGTCAGCCTTAGCTTTTTTATGATCATTTGGAAAACACTAATAGGCTGGATTCACATGGCCATAATATGTCCATATTGTATGGACCATACAGTGGAGAAAAAAAGTATTTAGTCAGCCACCAATTGTGCAAGTTCTCCCACTTAAAAAGATGAGGCCGGCCTGTAATTGTCATCATAGGTAGACCTCAACTCTGAGAGACAAAATGAGAAAACAAATCCAGAAAATCACATTGTATGATTTTTTAAGAATTTATTTGAAAATTATGGTGGAAAATAAGTATTACATGTGATTTTCTAGATATGTTTTCTCATTTTGTCTCTCATAGTTGAGATCTATGATGTCGATTACAGGCCTCTCTCATCTTTTTAAGTGGGAGAACTTGCACAATTGGTGGCTGACTAAATACTTTTTTTCCCCACTGTATAACAATTACATTTTGTCTTGGCCATAGGTCTAATGACCAAAACTAGCAGCATCATATGGATCTATTATGCATTCAGCTTAGGTCTTTAGGCCTGCAATCGACCAGAATATGAAGTTGTTATTTAGTTGTTAGTATTTTAGCAATGTGAATCCAGACATAAGAGGGATATAAGCTCTGCTTTTTATGGACAGAAAGGTTTTTCTGTCTCCATATGAAAATGATAAATTGATCATGATAAATATGAATCTTACTTTCAGTTAAAAGTATTTGCTGAGACACAGGCAGCAGAACAGTTGGTTCAGTAGCCTAGAGGACTTTTCAACACTGGAAGCTTCTACTGCAATTCTTGTATTATTGACTATGATAATGAAGGTAATATTTATTCCTGTTGAAATTTCCGAAATTTCCTAATACACTGGAAATAGTTACATTTTTTTTAAAAATTCCACCATTCCATTGGTGGCAGTACAGTCCTCACTTTTATTGGTCCTTGATGACATCTCCCGATGACCTTCCATTTGTGTTTAGTCATGGCACAAGACACCACTGAGACCAGCGATTGGCTGTAGCAGTGATCAAGAGGATCATCAAGGGCCAGTAACAATGGGGACCAGGCAGCCACTGCTAGAGAAGGGGACCTGTAAAAAGAAGAGTTAAACTTTTTATTTTAATTTAAACTACAGTATTTTATAATTTTTTTAAAAAGACAACCAATTTAGCTAGTAGTTCTTGAGAGCATCACTATTATTATTATTATTATTATTATTATTTTGCTTACTTATATAGCGCCATCATATTCCACAGCGCTTTACAGACATTAACAGTCACTGTCCCATATAGGGCTCACAATCTACAATCTACATTCTTTGGAGTCAACATAGCTTTCAGTAGTATTAATACCAGTGAAACATTATATAGACGAGACAAATGTTGAACTGTATAATCATATGCTCATTATGTATCATCTCATTAGCTTTAAATTAAGCTTATTAGTTAGCAAGAAGAATGCCATGGCTGTAGCTGTTGCAATCCTAGAGGATGAGCCCTGGAAATGATTCTGACTCTGTCTTTGGAAGAGTTAAATATTACCCAGGAGACAAATCATTATCTCGTTTTAGAGAACGATGTTGTGTTAATTTACTGAAGCAAGAAGTTGCATTAATAAATTTGTTTACGAGAAGCGTGATGAAACATCTCATTTATTAATTGATTTGGTAGCATTTGTACAGCTGATGGAAAACGATAGTGGAACACATGAAATCTTGTAGACTCAAGATACAAATAAATTCTAGCTACACGGTTCTACAAATGATATGAATTAATAGATTTTTGCTGAAAGCATTTCTCGTGGAGGCAGATTTCCTGGACTGAACCAAGATTTAAGAGAAAGATATCAATAAATTTACCAGTGCTTAGAAAAAAATATATTGTATCATATACATCACAGGAATAAAGACCTGGGACAAGCACCCAACCCAGCTCATATGGCTTCAGAGCTATTCTTTATTTTTAGTGCTGTGAATTCCAGAGCATTGCACATGTGAAAAAGGGTCCCAGAATATAACATAAGACAAAAACAAGTACAGAACATGAGCTAAATGATTGGCAGACTGACTGAGACTTCTCTGAGCAACCAGACTTCCAGACTCATTTGGGGCCTGTTTTAGTTTTAGCAAATTATGTACATCATTAGGTAGGATATAAGTAGTACATCACTGGAAATCAAATGGGATAAAGGCAAGGGGAAAAGCACTAAAGGACTTATAGGACATAGTCGAGCGACAAGATGGCATCATGGATGACAAGAAGATGGCATCATGGACAGACCACTGCTTTTCAATCAAAATAAAAGATTGCAATAAAGGGCCATAGTCCTATATTGGGGGTCAGCAGCCTTGAACGCCTTTTAGATTTTTCAGAATTTTGGCATTTTTCTTTCATTGGCATATGGGAGTAATTACTGGATTGACTTGCGTTACTTGCGTTGGTAATGTAACTGAGCTGCCCTATCCATGCCACTTTATAAAAGTTAAAGGATGTAAAGTAGAAAACAGGCACCAGCACAGAATCCAGATACATAAAAAGGGTGTTGATAAACGGAACGGTTCGGATTCAGCTTGGTTTTTGGAGGTAAGCCATCAACAGTATTGAGGGACTCTTCTTTTATCTTTTTAGGATAGTTTTTCTGTCTCATCCATTTGATTCCTCTTTGTGTTTCTGGATATTTTAGGAAATTGTGGCCAGAAGAACTGGATCATACAGAAAGAGATTGATTTTGATGCCTGAAAGCTTCACTTTGGATTTTCCAGCATTTAGTACCTTGGCTTTGTCAGTCCTCTCTTTGAGTTTATCAGCTGTCTTTTGTACTTCAAGCACTCTGGCTTGGAGCCATTTCAAGGTCTTTTACTTACCAGACAGCTTTTTCTTCCACTTGTCTATTCTTGAATAAAAAGATTTTGACATTTGTGATGTTCTCATTTAAAGGTATTCTCTTATGAGGTTTACAGAGTATTCTAATGAACCCTTTTGTATCTATTGTACAACATCATGTTTGAGAATTCACCGAACCACTGTACAGCTTTCCTATCTACATCTAGTGGACAAGATCAATGGGTAGAGCTTATTATTTATTTGATTTTACTGTTTTATTCTTTCTTTATTTCCTCCAGATCTCTGCATGGTTTTATACTAGTGATGTTTTCTAAGGACTTCAGATACGGTAGGTGTGGATCACATCTTCATCTTCTCCTGCATTTTGGACTTCTTCAGTCAGATCAGAGTATTGCCTCTGGACAAAAAACTTCCACACACTCTTTTTAATAGTTATCCTATTGTTTGCCTAATACTTGTATTCTAGCTAGTGGCAGATTACATATTGTATATATAATGTACCATAGGTCCTTGGCTGTTTACCAAACTTGCCCATTTCTCGCCCCCACTATATCTATAGTCATCAATAAGTCAAGACTGGAATATTATATTAGTGTTACATGCAAATTTTGCAGTGGATTTCTGTATATTTTATCTTATGCATTGAAAAAGTTAAAATCCAGTGTGAAAATGTACGGCTTTTTTACAACATAATGAGCAAGATGTGGATCTGAAAATCAGCAGCAGAGAAAAAGAAACGTTTCAGTGTTCTTTTAGGCAGCACCCTATAATAATGCCCAATATGTAAAATATATCAATATATAAAAATATTGTCTGGTCATGAATAGTTAACCCCTGAACTATATACATTATATAACCTTTGCCATTTATATATACCTCCAGTATCATAATAAAAATCTATTGTAATCCAAATATATAATCTCTTGCCCTCTCTATAAACCTTATTCCCCAATATGCATACTGTGCCCCATTTACACTTTGTGCTCCAACATACACTATGTTCCACACATACACCTTGTGCACCACAGTTATACACTATTTTCCCAACCATATCTATACACTATTCTCCTACATATACAGTTGGTACCCTCACTCTACTGCAGGGTGTGCATCCCCAGCTCCTCCACCACTACCAGTGTCCTCGGTATCCTTGCGTGATTGGCCAACAGCTGCACCTCAACCAAGATGGGGATATCCAGCTCCTACTAGATAGGTGCCCAGAGAACAGCAGAAACATGTGAAATAGAGAAAAATCAGCACTCAGACAGAAGAAAAGTAGGATCCTATAAGGTATGATTGTAAACCCAATATAAAGAGTGACTTACTCCATTTTAAGGGTAGTAGATGACTAATTATCTTTTGGAAGTCAACACATTTTGGAAGGGTAAAGGAGCCCCTCTTATCAGATGTAAAAACCCCCAGCAAGCCAAAGACCTCTGCTCGGCAGGTAGATAGATTTCAAAGACTTCAAAGGTGCGATCCAGAACAAACTCACCAGAGCTGGACACACCTTGTTCTTTACTTCATTACAGAGATCACCAGATGAGGATCAAAAAACAGCCAATAGCAGTTTTCTATCTACTTCTCCAGGATATATTATTTAACATTTTTTCTCACTGACTGGATTGAACCATTGCTTTATATTCCCCCATCTACAGTGGAATATCCCATTAAAGAGGTAATATCACAGCTATTTATTTAAACTATATACAGGTTGCAGAAACCAAGGTAAAAGCATAATTCACAGTGCACTATATGTTTAGCAGTATCCACTGGGATTCTGCACATCCATGAACGCTTATTGTAGTTTTTTTTGTTTTCTGGGATCTGGAATCTGGCAAAAGATCATTGCTTTCTCTCTCTCTTTTTGAAAAATGGACACATTATGCTCAATGTAGCCTCATTGTATTTTGCAGTGGAATACAATACCAGGTTATATTGTTTAAATAGTTAAAAATCAAAAACATTTTAATATTTACACAAATTGAGATGAGATAATAGCTTGACACACACACTGCAAAAATACACAGTCACAGAGATGTAGCATGGATAGGTCTGACGCTCAGAGCTGTGAATTATTTAAAGCCTCTTAAGATCTATGTGTTTCTTTTGAAATGATCAGCTTGGCAGCTGGAAAATTAAGGATTTGTTCCAAAGACCATGCACTTTATGAATGATTCACTGGAGACAATAAAACCTGCCAACACTCATCACAAGAGGTTCTTTTATCCAGAAAACCGAAGGAAAAGCAGTGTATAATGTCAGGAGGTTCTCACAGCATCACCTTCAATGCAAGACTACAAGGGGTGTCAATGACACCCAGTGGAGAACATCAGGAACGAGTAGGGGAACAAGAGTTATGTAATCCTATTATAAGCCAAAGGCACTTTTCTAACAACATTGCTAGCTCATTGTCTGCTATATCACCAACACATCACAATGATTTTGAAAAATGGGGCAGGTAAACTAATAGGGAGATCAGGGAATTGGACCTTTCATCTTCAGTGTTGACAGGACCTTCTTAATGAATAGCAAATGGGGTATTCGCCCTTGGCTTGCCAGATAAGTATAAACTCATTATGTTTCGTAATAGAGACATTTCAAATCACAGTTTACCTAGGAAGAGAGAAAGTTATATTAAAGAGCATTTCCACCTAGAATGAAGGCAGTCAACCAGAAATCGGTGAGTTCTTTACTTTTTTCGAGCTGTTTTATTTTCTTAGTTATATTTGTTTCTGGGAAAGGTAGGTAACAACCAAACTGTCCAATGATTACTAGTTCCTATATGAATTATCTCACAGCGCTTCTTATCTTCTTAGCTCTGTGGGATTATGTAGTAGAACGTGTAGTATCGTTTAAATAAGCAGATTTGCCAACTGCACAGGGAAAGCTGTCAACCACCGAGAAGGTTCACCTACTTGACTCCTAAGCTCAGACCTTTGTTTGCTGCCTTCTGTTGCTTTCTAGTCCACTATTATTCAAAAACTTCTCTATAGAAGTGAATGGAGCACTGGTCACTTATTCACATGGAACATTCAGGTGAACTTTCAGTCTCCAGTTCTCCTAATTGCTGGAGGTCCAAGTGGTTGGACCCACAGTAATCTGACCCATCTTCTATACCATGGATACTATGGTCTTTGCTGGCACAGACTTTTGAAGTATAACATGCTCATGTGCTTGACCCAAATTCAAGGGCTGGCAACCTGAATATTTCTATTTTATGGACAATATGAAAAAACAAGCAAACGATACAATAAATAATAAACTATAGGTGATATATGTCTGCAGGCCAGGTATGGAAACATTAGCAGCATTCACTGTGAAGTGTAAAACAATCTCACAAGATCTTTATTAAGGCCTTATTCAAAATGTCAACATTTGCAGTCCGTGCTTTTCAGAGACAGCACCTCACTCTCCTCATTTGCCGATCGCGTACTGTCCATGGTTGATCCAATTTTCATGTCTGTGAAAAGCAGATAAATGTTTTTGTTTCATTTCTATATTTTGTATGTCTCTTGGTCCATGAAAAATAGATGACACAGATGTCATCTGTTTTATTTTGTGGACCCATAGACTTTCATTGGTGTGATGCATCAGCATCCATGAATAAAAAAGGACGTGCATCTGGTCAACAAAAAAAACACTGACATTTAAATAAACACATTGAAATAAAAGGGTCTGTGAAAAATGTGGACACTGTATTTACGTGAAATTCGGATGTGTGAATAAGTCCTAAAATATTGCTTTACTAAGTCTATAACAGAAGTGGAAAAAGGTTAACAAACAAAAAATTGCTTGCCGCTAAAGAACTCTTGAAAGGTTTGGGTGAAGCAGACCTTTCTCATCATTTGTCTCTAAGGATAACAATAGATGAAGTCTCAGCTTTCCTTAAATTACACGATGACTCAAACAGAGTCTAATGGCTGCTCTGAGACTTTTGGTATAGCAAATGATCCAGGTGGAGCCCAGAGACCCATTAATGCCGCTAATTGTTTCTTGAATGCCACTTTAGCAAAGCATTCTATATTTTTCTGCAGAACCAATATAGAACACATAACAGTATATACAACTCCTAAAAAAGACAGTGCTCTGCTGACCATTAAGTTGTCCTTTATTCATCTTTTAAGTGCTCTCAGATTTCTTTCATTTCTTGCTCTCCTCACAGACAAGACTTCAATTGCTGCACATTAGGAAGGAATTGCAGCAATTTCCAGCGGTCTTTGTGGCAGTTATTTCTTTTCTGCTGTAAATCGGCACTCCCATATACATTTTAGAGAAACCAAATGTTTCTTTGTCAGTTCTATATAATTAAGTCAAAGTTTGTTCTATGTAAAATGTTGTATTTTGATGTTCTCCATTCTCAAATCAATAGTTTAAGTCGACAGCTTGAATCCCTACCAATGTTCCTTTTTAAAACATTGAAAACACTGGGAGCAAAAATGGACCTCAGCCCTTAATCTAACACAAATATATAGAAGTTTCAAATCTCAGAGATTCCAATATATTATTAAGTTATTTTTTTTAAAAATATAGCCAACTTTTCATACAAGAAAAAAAAATGTGTATGGTGGTGGTGGTGGTGGGGGGAGATCCAGAGTTACCTATTTATTTGTTTATTACAGAGTCTGATATGAATATTCGGTTCAGATAATAAGCTTGCTGCACAGCTTGCAAATATCTTTGGGTTGCTGTCTAGCAATAGACCCTTTTGCGAAAGTGACCACATGGAATTTTAAGTTTTACTTTCCACAGGTAAGAGCATGTGGCACCTTCAGTCCCTTCTTTTTTCTTTTCCCTGTTTCTCTATTGCTAGCAGAAGTCCTCTGACTACTTTTCGATGGATTGGAAGGCTCCTGTATAATACAGAGAAGCTAAAGCTTGGGGGGGGGGGGGTCACTTCAAACAGACATTATAGGCATTATAAAATCGACTCCACTGGTGTCATATGAAAGATGAAATTTTCAACTATACATATTGCGAGGGTGTGAACCTAGAGGGCGCTGGTGAGCGACCCAAAAACAGGGTTGAAAAGGTCCTTGGCCACACCCATACCTGGAGGCTTCACTCCAGACTGAGTACACACAGCAGGAGAGAGCTCCTGGTGACCTGCACGGAGCAGTTGGACAGTGGACCAGTTGGAGACAGACAGGTGGTCTGTCCAAGAGGACTAGATTCCACAACGGACTTGGTTAAGCTCAGTGTGAGCCAGACTGCTGAGGAGAAACCTCAGCAAAGCATCTTGCCCTCAGAAATTAGTCAGGGCTCAAGAAGTGAGGTATTGCCCTGTGTGTGGGCCTGGCTGTTTTGTTATTTTTGTTCCTGTTATCACTTACTAGCTGAATAAAGCCATTTCTTTTGGATTGTCATTACCTGCTCTGCGGTTTATTTGGCACCCAGCGCCACCAACACCTCTGATAAGTCCAGGAAGCTGCTACCTTTGAAGTTAAACTACCCCCAATTGTCACAATATATACAGCGCCCATATCCTGATTGTGTTCTCAATTCGTGGATGTTACACCAATCCTGTCCCACCACTGTGAATTAGACCACACTGAATGTATTGAGGGTTTCTCCTTTTTTATTATTTTGTGGACAATTTAGCCAAAAATGAAAGGTAAACAGATTTTAGTGAGATGACATAATTGGCTGTCAAAGGTTGCACATCAATGTATTTTAAGAAACTAAATTATTTTCAAGATTGCTAACTGAATGGAAATATATGCTTTCTAAGGGCTATGCTTGCATAAATGAATACACAATATTAATGTGAAATCAAGCAAAACGATAAAATAAATGATACAATGCAATGTAAAACATATTACTTAAAATAGAAGAGAAACAGAAGTTTGCATATACTTAATCCATCCAATGACTCTCTCATTCCTCCATGCCAATATTTGCATTCTCAAAGCCATAAAACTAGGCACCTATATGTTCTTTGAAATAGTGGGACAGGATATGTTTCATGCAATTTTTTACACTATCATTAAATCGATGATTTCCTAACGTATCAAGTTATGTCACCACAATGTCCTACAACCATGTCCCTGACTCCCCAACTATCTTTAAAGAAATTCTAGTTTTTTTCCCTATACAGTGCTGTACCCAACATGGAATGTTCAAATATTGCAACACTGGGTGCCAGGCATTGCTTCACTCCGAAACAGCTGTTCTGAGTATTGCAGCATAATCTTATTCTAGTGAACAGCTGCTCTGAATAGGACATCGCTGGAACCATAAGTAAACAAAGAGCAGGCTGCAGTGCTTACACTACTCAGCGCCATGGCCTCTTCCAAACTGAACGACAAGAATCTGTGGGTGTTTTAGTGTTTCAAATAGACCAGTATAAGGCAATTCTAATAACCTGGATTACTGCTGTAACTTCAACTAGGAGGGTGTACTTTTCTCCTTTCTTATTCCTACATTGCTTACACTGGATTAGAGATGAGCGAATTTCTCAAAAGTTCGATTCGGCAGTTCGATTCGAAGTTCCAAAAAAATTCCATTTGATCCGAATTACTTCGCGAATGAATAAACAGCTATTTCCGGGCTGCAGAGAGCCGGGGTGGGCGGCAAAATGCCAGAAGCCCTTGGATGTCGCGGTCATGTTTCTCTCTCTGTCTTCAGCACGGACAACGTTTATTCATGTGGAACGATCTGCTAACAAGCAAAGACACGCAATCACATCACTAGAGAATATCTTGTAACCGTCTGATATCACAAAGGTCCTTACTAAATATTCGTTACCACGAAGCATCAGGAAATCCGGAATCGTGGAAAATCGAAGATTTCCTGAAATTCGGATGGAATTCCACTTCTGCAGAATCGATTCGCTCATCTCTACACTGGATTATTATACTGTAGGATTCACAGTAATGTGCCAGAGTTCTGTGGA